>JAJKFJ010021463.1:0-14849 GCA_027382625.1 Tetmemena sp. SeJ-2015
CTAAAAAAGTTCAGAACTCAACCCAAAATCGTTCCACGGTGGCAAAAATGTTTGAAATCGTACTAAAAAGTTAGAAATCGGCAGTTCAGGTCCGGGTTTTGGCCAAGAAAGTTGGCGAAGCCATAGTTTTGATTTCAGTTTTAAGATTTAAGTTACTTATTTTATAAATTTAGTCCAAGATCAATTATTATATATCACAATTTTTGATTTCAACCCCGATCTGACCCCGGGAATCGCTCGATTATTCTGAAAATCACGCCGAATTGATATAAATATAAATGATCCAGGGTATATTATTATGAAAATCACGATTTAGGTCAATAATTCTTAAAATAGGAATAAGTTGGATCAGTCGTTTTTTTTTTTTTTGAAAGTTTTTTGGAAAAAAAAAAAAGCCCTTCCTTTTTATAATTTGGTGGTGGGGCTCCAATTAAAAATTTTTAATTTTTAAAAACTAATTATACTGCTTAAAACTTAATTAGTAGCAATACTAAAGTTGCTGCAACTTAATTAGTAGCAGTTCAATCGCGTTGCAATGAAATTAGTAGCAGCTATTTTTAAGCCTTTCGTGACGTCGACATTACTAACATGGTTGCCAACGGAATTAGTAGCACTACTAACTGCGTTTTGAACTTAATTCGTAGCAAAATCAAGCAGAATAAGAGATAAATATGGAGCTATCTAATAATAAATAAGAAAGATGAAGAACATCAATAACTGACATCTTTTGCACTCTGATGTTCTCGTGAGTGCTCTGCACCTAGGCAACAGCATACATAATAATAAGTGGCGGGCTCTTCATAATTTAAAATTTGAATTTAAGATGGCAACCAACCTAGCTAAGAGACAAGTACAACCTTAGCAAACACAAGCTAAACTAATGTTCGGAACAGCAACCAAACAAGATGCTGTGTGCACTAAGTGCAAGGGAGAGCTCTCTGAACTTGAGCTCGAGCAAGAGATCTCTGTGCTTTAAATTGTCAAGCCAAGAGTTGAGAAGTCGGTGGGCGTTTAAACTATCGCACCTGATGCTCCTCTTGTTGCTGCTCCAGAGATCAATGAGGAGAAGAAACTTTTTGAATGCGAGTAATGTCAACGACAGTTCGAATATCCTCAGAGCCTCAAGCGGCACATCAAGGAAGTCCACTCAGACAAACCTAAGATCTATATGAAGCATTAGAAAGTGGACGGTCGCTATCCTTGCTCAACTTGTGAGCAGACATTCTCTCACTCTGCTTTCCTCAAGAAACACATGGAGAAGAAGCACATGGCTGAGTTCGTAATTGAGGATAAAGAAACTTTAAAGATGGTGCCAGCTAAGAGGCAAGCACGATACCTTGACAAGGTTCAACTAAAGAGGAAGCAAGAGGAGAAGAAGAGGAAGATTGAGTTCATGAATCAGAAGCCTTAGTGTATGATGTCAGTAAAGTTTCCGCTAGCTCAAAGCAAAACTCCTTGCTTGAGAGTTGTAACTTTGGAGGAATGTGTTCAAAATTACCTCCACCTTGCTGTTGCGAAGCGAATACACCATCATACAAGAATAGTACGCTTAAAAGATCTTCCCTTACGAATACTTTGTATTGAAGAAAGAGAAAGGTCTTGAGTTTCTGGACGAACTGAGAGGGACAAAACAATGAAGAACGTTCTTCATCTGCCTGGTGTTCTTATCGATCATGATTACATGGCCATTTGCCTTCCTATTGGAGAACACACTAAGATAATTTCGCAGCACGAGGCACAACAAGGGCTAGCTTACTTCTATTCTCAATGACCTTGTTAGCGGAATGATGGAGTGGCATGAGTTAGGAGTCGTGCGCAGAGATCTCAAGTCAGAGAACAACATGATAAACTTTGTTCAAGTCAGAGCAACTGTCATAGACTTAAACATAGTTGTAAGTAGAGAAATTATTGAGGAAGCATAGGTGCAATGAACTCCAAGCTACTTCCCAGAGAGACAGACTTGGCTCAACGGTTCAGTGCAGTGGGACATTTGGTCTATAGTTGCAATATGAAACCAGAGGAATACTACCAGTGTGAAACTGAAGATATAGCTGGAATTTTAATTAAAATCGGATATTAGTTAAAATAATAAATGGAGAGTTGCAAAATGGTGACAGATGAAATCCGAAAGATTCCCCCCCTGACCCAGAAATTTTGTTCTATAGTTTTAATTAAAAATTGTTTTAAAATTTTTTTTTTTCTTTAAAATTTTAAAATTCCTTTCACACCCCAACCTTTTCGGCAGCGAGATATGACTCGCCACTTTCATCTTCATCCATTTCGTTTTCTTTTTAAAAACTTGTGCGGGGCTTAAAACTCTTTCTAAAAGGGGGTTTCCCACACAAAAGTTTCAAAAGGTTTTAAAAAAGTTCTTGGGAATTTCAGGGTTGAATCGAAGGGGGGTTTAATCATTTTTTTTAAATCTGGATACTTCAAACTGTCACTCATTTATTCCTTTTAATTTAATTTAAAATTTTTAATTCTTTTTTATTATATTCTCAGTGGTAATGTAAAAATAATTCGCAAAAAGGGAATTTTTTAAAAATAGCCCGGGGTTTTTCGGGAACCCTTTGAAAAAGTTAGTAACCCAAAGGTAAAAAAGAAAAATTCCTTTTTTAACCTACCCCCTTTTCTAAAATTTTGAGATAACCTAAAAGTGTGTTTTTAGGAACAAAAAAAAATTTCACTTTCTCGAAACTTTAGATTGCTTGTTTAAAGGGAAAAAATTTTTAGTTGATTTTAAATGCCAAGAAAAGAAAGGGAAATTTAATTATAGGGGGGGGGGGGAAAAGGGGGGAAAATTCATTTCTTTTTTTTTTTGTCTATTAAAAGGGTTTTGGTGGATTTGAGTGGGTTTAATTAAAAAATATTCTAAGAATTTCTAGCATCCTTAGGTAAAAAAAAATATTTTAACCCCAAAAATTTTGTATCAGAAAAATTTATAAAAAAAAAAAGGTTAGTATCTTTTTAAATTTAAAAAGGGAAAAAAAAGGGGGAATAAAATTTCTTTACCCATTTTTTTTTTTTAATAAATCTAATATTTATTTTAAAAAGGGCGGTGTAAAGATAATAAAATATTTGAGAAATTAAAAAATTTAAATAAGGTGTTTGGGGGGGATTAAAAAATTAAAAAAAAGGAAAAAGGGTTTTTTTTTTTAAAGGCGAATTAATGTAAACGAAAAATTTCATAGATTCAGCCCTTTTTCTGAATCTTAAAAACTAGTTTATCAAAAAATTAAAATGAGTTTCTTCTTTAATAGTATTTTTAGCACCTCTCTACAAAGAGATAAGAAGTACAATATCCTTTTCAGAATCATAGAATTCAGCTTCTAAACTTGTGAAGATTATAACTCAGAAATGAGAACGTCCACAAAAAAGGTATGATGATTAAAATTTATTTATATTTATTTACATCCCAATGGTATCATAAGTATTTAAAATGAAAAAAACTACAAAAGTCACAAATTTATATAGCTTTAATATAAAAGCAAATTTAATTAAAACTAAATAAAACTTTTAGCATCAATGAAAGATGATCTAACAAATTTAGTAAATAATAAATATCATAATTAGAATAGTTCAATAAATAAAATATGATAAAATGCAAAGAAATTATAAAATATAATAATGTATATAAATAAAAATAAAAATAAGAAGAATTTAAAAAGTTAATGATAATGTTTAAAAAAATCGTATAATATTTATTATAAACATAATTGAGTGAAATAAACAATTAATGCACAAAGAACCATCTAGAGTATGTGAAACCCCAATTGGCGGATTCGTAAAATTAGCAACGATTTTAATTTTAAACTTTATAAATTTGATCTTTATAAGCTTGACTATATAATCATATTAATATTATTTAAAATCATTTGAGATTGTTGAGCATGATCCCTACGCTGGATGGACCTGAAAGCTTCTCCATCCAAGCAGATCTCCTCCTCAAGCAATCCAAACCCAACATCCAGCAACATTCGCTGAAAGCGAAAGGACTATGTCCACTCTCAGTGAGTGGACAAGCGAATGCCTTCTGGAAGGCTCGAAAGAGCCTTCATGGGTTGAACTCAACCCAGGAAGGGCGCTGGATGCGATGGATAGAGAGGAGGGAGCAGTGATGGGATGCAAATGCAGGGCAGGAGGGAAGAGGTGTGCTGGAATTCCTGCCCTCGCGCTGATTGCAGATGACTAGATCAGCGAGGGACGAGCAGGACTTAGGCTTCACATCCTGAACCTCGACATCGACATGCAGGAGCCTCCTCTACTCAGACTCAGTGAAGCCATCAGCTATTCAACTTCGAGCTCATGAAATATCTACCTTCCTTGCCTCAAGTTGCATAGGGCCTCTGCTTGGGCTGAGTGCTGGAGTGATGGGTGCCTCTTCATGGATCAGAGAAGAGTTGCAGGAGAAAAGCTCAACAACAAAGAAGAATTAGAGTGACACAACCACAATGGTTCTCCTAAAATGCTTTTAAATGGAAGACTTTAAGAACGAAAATGTATGATAACCCCCAAATCTCACAAATGAGCATATCTTAGAAAATCAACCAAAACTAATAATAATATCAAATCAGATCCGGACTACTTTGAGATTGCAGATAGGAAAGGAAATTCTTAGGAGGAAGAGTGTCCGATCTATTTTACTCTACGCTATGAGAAATAGCTGAGGGCTGATTGACTTATAGTAGGCGCGGAATCATTTCCTTTCATAGACTTCATTTAACTTGCGTGAGTCCTCCTATGGAGCTCGTCATTCTAATCAGGCTTCACTGCAGCACTAGAAGGAGACACACTTGACCACGCTGACCTCCAGCATAGGACAGTAGAGGCGCACCTAACAAGCCTTTTGCAAGTGAGCGAGGGGAGATGGTCTACAATCATTAGAGGTTAGGGCAGTGGGTCGGCTAGGGATGCATAGCACACAACCTTATGAAAGAGGGAATGCTCAGTTCATCGCAGCTCCTCTTGACATCTGGGCTTGCTACAACTCTGATAGAGGCAATCTCCTCTTCTGCTCGCAGTGGAGAGCTGAGATGCGCAGCCCGGCCTGATGACTTTGATACGATAGTATCTTCAAAGGATTTGAATCTTGAGCAAACTATGTCAAAAGTCTACATCAAATAGTGAGAGCATCCACCATAGACCCGGTAGGAGTTTATAAGACGAGAGCGCGAGGAGGTGCGACCTCATCCTTGAGCCTTAGCAAAGTAGAGAGTATTCAGAACTCACAAGAAGGCAGCAACCGTGCAAGATAGTCACAACAAATACCGGCCGTGCATGAGAAATCGGAGTTGAAAGATTTCTCAAATCTTTCTCATCTCGAGAGCATCGAGAGCAGAAGGTATGCAGCTAAGGAAGCTGGCCTTAACCCAGTGCCACTGCATGGCTGAGATGTGAGTCTGAAGCCAGCCTACGAACTCACTCCGAGACTGAGTAGGAAGCCGGAAATCGCTATCCCTCTTTATGGCTGCGAAGACTTTTTCTACTGGAGCCAGCTAGAACTGATAAGGCCCAAGAAAGATCACTGAAAGCTGAAGCAGACTCATCGATTTCAATATCTCTGCGCTGCGGTGATAAGTGGCATTATCGAATAAGATGCTGGATCTAGCTCTCCAGTCAGGCTCTCCTTGTCCAAGTATTCAGTGAGCTCCAAGAGAAAACTCTTGACTGTCAGAGAGTTGTTTCGACCTGAATGAAGAGAGTAGGCCAGGCGACCGTCGCTGAATGATGCCGCTACCACACTCAAGCCATACACTCTCTGAAGATTATCCACGTAAGACCTGCTACCAGACATGCCCCATCCCTTACGCTGATATGACTAGGTCTGTATCGAGCTCTCATCAATGTTGATGATGAGGCGATCCTCGCTCAGCGCCTTAATGTAGTGCGAGGCAGCCAACTGTCTTTGCCAGAGGCAGGTTTCCATATTAGTCCTGACATCGAGAGAGTAGACTTTCTTGTAAGACATCCCAAGCTTGGTTTTCAGAATTCTCCTCAGCTTCCATTTCGAGACATATGCCCCAAGCAAATATTGCAGCTCTTCTTAAAGGATCTTCACTGAACGTATAGGCTCCTTTCTCATTAATCTCCGATCAACAACTCTAGAAAGCACCGCATCTTGGCCTTTAAGAGTGAACAATGGCTTGAGGAAATCTATTTGACTTTGTCCATCGCACTTGCCTAGCAGCTTGTTGAGAGCATCCCGCTTGAGGCCGAAGCGACTCTGAAGCGCCTTCTTTGAGCATCCACCGTTGAGATGCAGCTATACTAAACGCTTTCTCTCTCATTCCTTCGTAATATTTGATAAATGCTTCTTCTCCAACGCATGCTTCTTCTAAAAGTCAGAAGTAAACCTTAGATATAGGGGTTTTAATAACTTACTCTCTTTGGGACTATCTTCGGGACAATTGGAAACTTAATGGACGAGACTTCTTTCGATTCCTCCTCGAACCGAGTCTATGCTGAATGCTACGTTTCATTCTCTTAAGGAAGAGAAGGCTTCAACTTCATCGCAAGCTCTCGGAGAGCGACTCGCTCTGGCCTAGTTAAGACTCCTTCATCTCTCGATGATCCATTTGGATTCCCAATCTGGCGCCTTGGATCTAGGATCTGTATCGGAAAGACTCTCCCTTCCAAGCGAGCCTGAGCTTTAGCCTCCATTTCGTCTAGCAATCGCTGAGTCAGCGGGATGAGTGGCCTTGGTGCATTATTCTCAGAGCACACGATGATAAGTCCAGTTGTTTGGCAGATCACTTCTTCGCGATCTCTTTCACGGATCAACTCCTCTTCAGCATCTAGCATTTCCTGAACTTCCTGCGTCGGATTCATGCGATGTCTTATCCCAGGTAAGTACTACTCAAGAGTTGTCTGCAGATACGTCTGCTTCTTATTGGATTCCCTAAAAGGATGAAGAGTTATTTCTTTCTACTAGAGGGAGAAAAGTAAAGGTAGGATTCGTGCTAGCACCTCGCTACTTACATTTTATATTAAGATTAATAAGCTGCAATTGCTACTGAATATAATTTAATTAACCTAATTGCAGGATCCTCGATTAAGAGCGTGGCTTGGAACAGATTGACGAGTGATGGAAAGACAGCTGACCCAGATTCATGTTAACGAGGTGAAGCAAAAAATCGGCAGCAAGAAGGAGCTCTACGACTTCCTCAGTCAAGAATGTGGGGCGTACCTGCCAAAGATGAACTGCTCGAACATCTACTTTTTCAGAAGTATCCCCACTGGAGAGAAAGAGGTAACTTCATCATCATAACCTTCATAGCATTTGAAGCGCAAGGATGTCATACTGGCTGCAGTACCACAGATCGAGGGTCTGACAGCTGAAGACTTCCTCGACTACGCCCAGGGCAGGCCCTCTCTGTTACGATACCTCCCGGACTAGTGCGATTGGCTACACTTGGACAAGAAGTGGATCACTGATATGCTCCTCTCTCTCGACACGAATGGAATAAACACGATGATATAGAAGGCTAAGATTGCGAGGCGTGATAAGCTCGACCGGAGTCAGAACTCGATAGTCCACATGAAGCCGGAGTTCGCCAGCGCGCTCTCGAGCTCCATCACATTCAGCGGTAAGCTTCCTGGTGGTCTAACATACGCGTAGTGTAGAAGGGCCGATCAGCATTCCTCATTAAGCAGAGCGCAAAGCGCAAAGAAAGACCAGGGCAGACAATGGAAGAGGTCAAAGAGCCTCCCAGTATATCGAAGCGCAAAACGCAGTATATGCAAGAGAACAAGCGAGTAAGAGAGGAGATAGGGCAGCTCAAAGATCAAGTTGACGATCTCCTTGGCTACAAGCAGCTGGTCTTTGATCTGCACGAAGGCGGGGTGATCGACCATGAGGGAAAGCCTCAGATAATTGCGGCTACCTTATAGTAGAATGATTTGATGGAGTGAAGTTATTAATTCATAAGCCTTTAATTAAACTTACTAGCCGCTAGATTATAAATTTTATTTCGGATGCTCCTATTACTGATAAATGGTGCCGAAGAAATGGAATCCTATCTCTGGCAACTCAAGGGATCCCTCATACCAGCTGGGCGACGCCATACATCCCGCCGAAGCAAGCAGGTAAGATCGAACCCTCTAGTCATGGTCTGCGGCTCAGTGGGTGGGATCATCGACTCTGATTGACCGCCGAACGGGCTAAGTTCAAATGCCCTAACACCCTCTCTTTCCAAAACCCCGGAGGGGACCAGCGGGGAGTTTGATGCCACTGGGCCAAGGAGTCGTCTGATATGCCCAGCACCACATCCATGCGCTTAGCTTCCCACATGGACGGGTTTACTCGTCGATGGCGAGGATGTCGATGACTGGAGTCGGACGGGGGATGAAATAGAAACGTCATGACAAAGTGAGGCTTGGATCAACCCTGCTTGATTAGGAGTGATCTTGCGAAGAGCTAGAGATGGCCTTGGTGTGGCTCTCAACTGCCATAGCCAAAGGCAACATGAGGATGATGGGCAAGGTGACAGTTTGTCTGGGCATCTGGCGACCAGGCGGCTCCCTCCCTCTAGGGGATGGCTCTGGCTGTGCACAAGGAAGATGCGCGGCTACCCTCCCCTCCACATCCAGTCTGGAGGCCTCTTAATACTTTCGCGAACTGCCTGGACCATTTGGTAAGGATGGCGCCATGGAGCAGCGATTGAGCCCTGGGAGGCCTTGAGCATCCGCAACAGCTTAACTAACGCTGATGGCTCGAAGATAGGTGACCGCTTCGGCGTGAGCCACGTACATATGTCCCCGTTATTCCCGAAAGCCCTCTGGAAAGCTCAATTGAACTCATCATCGCACACCAGGAGAAGAGACGGGCTGAGTCGAGTGGGAGAGGCCTAGGAGAACCTCACCGTCTCATTTTTGGCCAGAAGCCCCCTTGGAGGAGAGGAGATTCGACAGCCGCAAGCTTGGGATCCCCCAGCAAAGGTCTCGAAGTTGAGCTGGAAGGGTTGTGTCAACTCATGGCAGCTAGAGCTAATCCTTGCTCGAATTGAGATGAGTCGAGGGGTTGGTGTTCTTGCTGCTCAATGTCTCCTGAAAGGATATGGCTTGAGTATCGAGATCATCACCTCAAATTTCCTTGGCATCCACTGTGCCGAGGATAACAGCTACAGCAAGTCTGCGCTGAGCTTAAGGCCCCAGGCTCATCTCTAAGGCAAGGATCTCTCAAAGCTGTGATTGGCAAGCTCGCATACACCCGGGTCACTGGAGCTAGTCCGGGGAGATGAGGGAGAAAAGCTAGCCGGACTAACCAACAGCCGTTAGAAGGAGGGCCTAGGAGAAGTGCCGCGCCATGGTGTTACCCAATCACGCGCTTGGCGAGCCGGAGGTGCTCGAAGATGGAGGCATGTCTGCCGAGGAGTCACTTCATACAGCCCAGAGATCGTTTGCGGCTCGGAGTTGTGAGGAGGGAGGCATGCTGCAAATCTGGCGGGATCCGCAAGGCCATGTCAACGAAGTGGGAGCCGGAGACTTGTGAGAGAGGTGTCGCGCATGCTGTCTTGAGGAGCAGATAAGCTGAGGAGACTGGCCATAGTCCTCTGCGAGTGGAGGAGTGCGCTTCATGCTCTTGAGAAAGCGGCGGCTCTCATGGAGTGTGAGGAGAGATGAGTTGGAAGAGAAAAGAGAAGCCATCGATGGAGTTGGTTTGACTTTGCATCTTCTATATCCTCAAGAACCACAGATCTGAATGTTGCGAGCTCTTAAGATGAAGACCTACTTGCATATCTCATTCATGTCTCTCTGCTTTCTTGCCTCCCTGTTTGATTTAGACATTTAAATTATATAAGTTAATAATATAAGGGGAGGCTCGTCAAACATGGCTATCGCTGATTCACAACTAAAGATGCTAGTACTATCTCGGCACGCATCAACTTCTTCACATCAGGAAGGGATCCTTTCAGATCAGCCAATGCGTGACTTGAGGATAGAAAATGAGTGCTATGCATCTATCGGTGATGACAAAGAGCCAGAAAGTAGAGTGGGCATAATTGAGATAGCGGTTGGATCAAAATTTTCATCTGAATGGGCCTCGCCATTTTTCAGATCTGACCAGGATATAGAGGTCAGGTCTAACGACTCTATTGAGTCTTGTGACGTGCAATTAAATCTGCACATTTCTCATCCCTTAACTCTATCTCTCACCTTGGGTTATTGGGGTATGGGGTTTTGGGGTTTAGTAAGGAAAGGTAATTTATTTTGAATTATATATTAAAAAAGACTAATTTTTAATAAATTATAATTTAAATATAAAATAAGACTAAGAAAAGGAGATGTATACTTGTAAATGTAGAATACAAAGTGTTAAATTGATATAGCAATTTAATAAAAATAAAAAATTGAATATAAATAAAAAAGTAGATTAATATAGGAAGGATATGATTAGATAACAGGAATTATAAAGAGTGATGTATAAGTGTAAGAATCAAAGAATTAATTCAAAACATCTCTAGATTAATAACTACCTCGATATATGATTGCGTATTTTTGAAATCAACTAAATCAGTTCTAATTTTGAATTTTTCGAAACATCCCTTATTTATTTTTCAACTTTCCTCTTTTTAAACTATTCTTCCGCTAGCTTGTCATCATCATATTCTTCATCATCATCATCTTCTTTCAAATTATTCCTCTTATTATTTATAGTATTACTGCTGCTATTGCCATTGCTGTTGTTGCTATTAGCGTTAAAATTATTGGTAAAATTTTTTTATAAAAAAAAGAGGTTAACTAGTGGGAGTCGAACTATAGTCCAAAAAATTACTCACCTAGAGGTTAACTAACTGATCATCAAGTCATCAATCAAGATCTACTTCTTCATTTAGTTCAAATATCTATTTCCTCCGATTCTGCTTTCCTATTCATCCTATAATAAAACATAAAAGGAATAAAATAATAATAAGCGAAATAAATATTTAAATGGTTATTAAAAACTATATAAAAATCTAATAAATTTATATACGATTATAATAGTAAGATGTAATATAACATAATGTATTAAAATATAATCTAAATATTTTAAACATAAAATAAGTATAGTAGGAATTGTAATTAAAATTGGTGATTTGTTAAAATAATAAGTGGAGAGTTGCCACTTCGTGTCATTTGAAATCATAGATTCACCCCATGATCTGCAGCTTGTTCGATAGAGAATAAAAAAATTAATATTAAGTTCTTCTTAAATCATCTGCACAGGACCTCTCAGCAGCGAAATAAGACTCACGCATTCTTCATCTTAATCAAAATCATTTTCATATAAACATGTGTTGCTTATAACTCTTGATTAAGTGATCTCAAATATATATTACAAAGATAAAATTTTCTTATAATTTTATGCTAAATCGAATGGTAAAGTAATTATGCAAATTGGAGAGATTCAACTGGGACTCATTTATTAAATTTTAATTTAATAACTATAGGATGAATACGAATGGAGAATAGGAGGTTAGATATATTTGAAATAAATTAGATAGTAGACTTTGATTTGAATCCTGATGTTCAGATGGTTAACGCCTAGATGAGTAGTTTTTTTGACTAAAGTTCGAAACCCACAGGTAAAACTCTTTTTTTCATTTTTTTCTGACCAATATATTTAATAGCAAAAGCAATAACAATAGCAACAAAAACAATGACAGTAGCAAAAATATATTAAGATATATTTAAAATGATGATGAAGATGAGGAAGATGACGAAAATTAATAAGCAGAAGAATAGTTTGAAAAGAGGAAAAATTTGAAAATAAATAAGGAATGTTTACAAAAAGTAAAAATCAAAGCTGATATAAGTAGTCTCAAAAGTATGCAATTAAAAAATCGAGGCAGTTATAAATCTAGAGATGTCTTTATTTAATTAACCATCAGATCTTTTATACATATATCTTTATAAAAATCCCTCTAATCCATTATTATTCTACCAATAATTTTATTATCTTTTTTTGTAATAATATTCTTAGCGATGATTAGATAAAATGAGCATTTTTAAGTATTATTAAAAAATAAATTTCAAAAAATGAATGATAATGCGTTAAACGTAAAATCATGCATTAAAACGCACGGGGGGATGACTTGTTTCTGCGTCAGGGGGACCACCCCCGAAGGCAGAAAAAATCGCGAAGCGAGAAAAATTTAAGATAAATTAGATAATAAAAGGGTTTTATTTTTTTTTTTTTTTTTTTTTTTTTTTTTTTTTTTTTTTTTTTTTTTTTTTTTTTTTTTTTTTTTTTTTTTTTTTTTTTTTTTTTTTTTTTTTTTTTTTGGGGTTTTTGGGTTTTTTTGGGGTTTTGGGGTTTTGGGGTTTTGGGGGTTTTTGGGGGATTTTAATTTTTGGGTTTTGGGGTTTTGGGGAGGGGGGTTTTTTTTTTTTGGGGGGGGGGGGGGGGGGGGGGGGGGGGTTTTTCGGGGTTTTCCCCCACTTTTTTCCCAAAAGGGAAACTCCTCGCCTTCCTAAAAATGTGCTATACGTCTTTTTGAGACTGTGCGGTTTCATATGATACCTACCCTCCATTTTTCTCGGAAAAAGTTTGTCCGGTTTTTTGAATTTTTTTCCAGACCTACTTTTTTTCAGTAAAAAAAATTCTTAAAATTTCATTATAAATTTCTTTGAAAAAAAAAATTGCTCCTTTTGACTTGGAAACCTAAAAAGGCACCTCAAAATGGGTTATTGAAAAAAAATTTTTTTTCCTTCTGACCCTATAAATTTGAGAGATTTTCTATATTTTATGTCAAAATGACTATTAAAGGTCTTAATTTCATCATAACTTGACTTTAATGAGTATTTTCTTTAATTTTATGTCAAAATACCATAAATGGTCTTTATTTCATCATAAATTGACTTAATTTTTCTTTTATTTAATTTTATTCAAAATAAATATAGAGGGTTTTAATTTAATTAAAAGAAAAGCTTTTTTTAATTTTTTAAAAAGCTTAAAATTTTTTAATTTCATTATAAATTGACTATAATTTCTTCATTTTAAGTAAAAATTACTATAAATGACTTTAATTGATCTTAAATATGAATAAAATTTTAGAAATCCTGAGGTCATACATTAAAAAGGTAAGATTTGCTAAAATAAGTTGATCCATTGGACTTTGAAACGTGAAAAAGTGCCATAAAATAGATCTTTTATGGAATGTTTTTAGACTCCTGACCATACTATATGATAAATATGATTTTTTCAATTTTATGAATAAAAGCTATAAACCACAACACCCTGAACCCCTGAAACCCAAAACCCCTAATTTTATCATCATCCAAAACCTGAGTTCAACCTAAATCTAATTTTATAGTAAAAATACTGCAAATCTTTCTATTAAATTCATTTATATTCTTTTATTATATGTAAATGACAGATTTTCTACTTTTTTTGTCAAAAGTGACTATAAAATGGGTCTTAATTTATTCATAAATTTACTATAATTTGAGAGTGTTTTCTACATTTTATCACAAAATGACTATAAATGTTTTCTTAATTTCTTCATAATTGACTATAATTTGTCTAATTTACATTTTATGTCAACTGACTATTAAATGGTCTTAATTTATCATAAATACTGACTATAATTTGAGAGATTTTCTATTTTATTGATAAAATATATAGAATTGGTTCTTAATTTATCATAAATTTGACTATATTTAGAAGATTTTCTACATTTTACGACAAAAATGAGGGGGGGGGGGGGGGGGCTATAAATGGTCTTAATTCATCATAAATAACTATAAATTTATAGAATTTGTTGATTATAAATAGTAGATGGAAAAAATCCTGAGATTCTATTGTTGCAAATTTTACAAATCTAAAAAGTTTCAAATGTACGAAAAAAAGTTGTCCAATTCGCACTGGAAACACTAAAAATGGCCTCAAAATGGGTTTTATAAAAAATATTTTTTAGTTTCTGACCGTATCCTGAAAATTTTAACCCAAAATTTTTTTTTTATTAAAAACTAAAAACCCCCACCCAAAACCCCCTAACCCCTGAAAAACCCAAAAACCCCTTTATTTATAAACATCCCAAAAAACCCCGAATCAAAACCCCAAAACCCCCAAAAAATGTCAAAAATGATGAATTTTGAATTTTATTAAATTTTTTTATAAAAATATGAAAAATTTTATTATAAATTTATAGATTTTTATTAAAATTTTGATGGGAAAAAAAACCTGAGTAGTCCCCAAATTTGAAAAATTTTTTTTTTTTCCCCCCAAAAACCCTTTAAAAAGTTTCCCCCCATGTTTTGAAAATTAATTTCTCCCTTTGACTTTTGGAAAAACTAAAAAGGGACCCCCAAAAAAAAAAGGGTCTTTTAAAAAAAATTTTGGACTCCCCCCACCAGAAAAATCCCGTAAAATTGAACAAAAAAATTAATTGAAAAGAAAAATTTATTGTCCTTCAATAATAACCCAGAAACCCTCGAAAACCCAAAAAATCCTTTAAAAAATTAAAAAAATTTTAAAACCCGTAAAACCCCGAGGCAAACACAAATTCAGGTATTAAATATAGCCCTTTTAATATTTTTAAAGAGACAAAAAATTTTTTATTTAAAAAAAAAAAAAAAAAATTATTTTTTTATCTTAAAGGGGCAAATCTTTAATTTTTTATATTTATTTTTCTTTTAAAATTTTTAAAAATTATTTTAAAATTTTTAAAAATTTTTCTTCCCAAAATTTCAAACACATTTTTAATAAAAAAACCCGGGAAAAATTACACATAGATTAAAAAAATAATTTTTTAAAATTTAAATTTTAATTTTAAAACGCAACAAAACGAAAACCCAGGCCGAGGGCGAGGGGGAGCAAAAGAAAAAAGCGAAACCGAGTCCATAGGGCGAGGAGAGCAAGAAGAAAA
>JAJKFJ010021464.1:0-131917 GCA_027382625.1 Tetmemena sp. SeJ-2015
GGTAGCTAGTTTACGGATGAGTTTAGTCCTACCTCTCCAAAATCGAAGAGAAGTAAGTAATAAGCTTAGAGTCCCTAGTCCTAGAAGCAAGAAGATTTCTCAAGTGGAGTGAAGGAGGCTGAATCTGAAAAGGACAGAGAGGATAACGAAAAATTCTTCAGACAGCTGTCAGAGTATTTCGCGCACTTCATTTTTAAGTGCCTCAAGATCGACATTGACTAAGAAATATCGATGAGAGAGTTGAAAGAGATAGTAAAGTTTAATAAGGATGGTGCTGACCTACTAGAATGTTCTGTGGGCAGGATCAGATTTCTCTCAGCTTTTGATTAAAAGTTGATTGGGAGTCAATTATTTCATTTATTGGATATTAAGCAATAAATTTATAATTATGTTCTGGAATATAAGAACTAGATCGCTTTATCTACGAATTGAGAAACCAATATGTTTAATTTATTGGCTACAAGTAAGGGAATGAGATTAGAAGAGAATGTGATAACTAGCAGGGAAGTAGGAAAGTTTGTAAGGGATGGAGATTAGCAAACAACAAACGAATGAGTAAGTTTATTATTTAAAATTTAATAGCAAATAAACCCGCAATGATTACTTAATATGAACAAATAAATATACAAATCGTTGTGAATCTAAAAATTATGCATGATATTACTAATTTAAGCTTGATTTAGCAAAACTTTTTTTTAAATTAATTGCTGTTGTTTTACGTTATATATTATCTATCTGCTTTACCCTTGTAGATCATGAGTTTCCTGGCAGTTGAGAAAAGTGTCCATTTGGGACGATCTAGGGCTCATTGGATAGCGCTTGCAAAATTAGAAGGACTTTATCCTGCGCGATGACCCTCTATCTGTTCTCCTGATGGAGTTAACTGGATTTAAATGTGGCAGGTGCCAATTATTCATAAATAACCTCCTAATTTTTTTGGGCCTCACAAATTGAGGATTCACCCTGCATGCTCAGGATCATTATTTCCCCCCTTGAAATGAGTTTCAAAATGATACCCATATTGTGGGGTTTAGAAATAAAATAATGAATATCATCTACAGAGATTTAAAGCCTGAAAATATACTTATAAATGACAATTTACTATTCAAATATGTGACTTTTGGGTTAGCTAGAAATAAAAAAAATAAAATTATTTGACTATAATAAGGAAAAAAAAATTTTTTTAGAGATGGAGCCAAATATCTGAGAAACAGAATGGTTTTTAAAAATTATTTAAAAATTGAATTTATAAATACTTTTTTGAAATTAATTAGGTTAACTGTCAATTAATTAAAAAACTTTTACCCCCCGGGGGGTTCGAAAGACCGTCCCCCAATCATTAATCAGACTCAATAGTAGAAATACCATTGAGCGGGCAAGTCTGATTAATGATTGGAGGACGGTGTTCAACCCCCCGCGGGTAAAAATTTTTTAAATTTAAATTTACAGTTAACCTAATTAATTTCAAAAAAAAGGGTTTATAAAATTCAACTTTTAAATAATTTTAAAAAAATTCTTTTTCAGATATTATGAGCTCCATCTCTAAAAAAACTTTTTTTCCTTATTATAGCTCAAATAATTTTAGTTTTTTTATTTCTAGCTAATCCAAAGTCACATATTTGAATAGTACAATTGTCATTTATAAGTATATTTTCAGGCTTTAAATCTCTGTAGATGATATTCATTATTTTATTTCTAAACCCTAGCAATATGGGTATCATTGTGAAGCTCATTTCAAGGGGAGAAATAATGATCCTGAGCATGCAGGCTGAATCCTCAATTTGTGAGGCCAAAATAATTAGGAGGTTGCATTTATGAATAATTGGCACCTGCCACATTAAAGTCCAGTTAACTCCATCAGGAGAACAGATAGAGGGTCATCGCGCAGGATAAAGTCCTTCTAATTTTGCAAGCGCTATCCAATGAGCCCTAGATCGTCCCAAATGGACACTTTTCTCAACTGCCAGGAAACTCATGATCTACAAGGGTAAAGCAGATAGATAATATATAACGTAAAACAACAGCAATTAATTTAAAAAAAAGTTTTGCTAAATCAAGCTTAAATTAGTAATACTTATTGTGTAGATCAATGAATTTATCTTTGAAGTAATCTTTTTTATTTTGGAATTTATTTTAATCTTCTTTTAATTCACAATTAAATTAAAACTGATGTGATCAATTGAGTAAAATCCATTTTGATTTAAAACTATTGAGTATCAATTGAATAATTAAACTCTCTCATAATCAAACGAAATGCAAGTCTCACCTAATCAAGAATGTGTTGATCAATCGACCATTAACGCTTAAAACACAACCTCAACACCACTGGTCTCTATCTAATCTGAGTTCTCAGCTTTTAGTCCAGTTCTTAAAAAGCCAACAGCACACAAACCAAACCCTTTCTTGGCTTCAGAGAATGGAGTGATCTCAAACATGATACTTATGAACCTTCTCAAAATTATTCCCCTTGCTAAATATGATGTTAAATGAAAAAATTTAGAATGAAACAATTAAGAAGTAAAGATCCTCGATTCTGAGTTAGATCAAGCCCACTAAGTTGAGCTTCAACGAGAGAGAAATACACTTGCTCTCACTTCAAAAAACAAAGAAGAGGCAAGATAAGCCCTCCTCTCACAACTAAAAGTACAAATACTCTGCTAATCTAGGCCAGATTATGAAGGAATTTTAATAAAAGCGTATATAATGCATACTAAATAATGTGTACATTTTTAAATTCCAATTGGAGTCTATCAAGGAGGAAGAAGCGAGAGAGGGAGATAGTGCTAACTCCATGAAGCGTCATTAAATTTCATAATAAGAAATTAAGCATAAGAAATCGAAATCTTCCTACTCCCAAAAAAATCATTTCGCTTAAAAAATTAACTCTATTATAAGAGTTAGACACAATAAATTATTTTAAGTTTAAGAAATCAAAGAGTGCAGCCTAGATGGTACAACTCAGTCTGGCTTGAAGAACCACATAAGCATTAACGGTTCAAACGAAAGAGGCCAGTCAATTAGAATCGACAGCTTCTCTGCTTAGTATAAAGAGAGTCATCACTTCTCAAGGCTCCATCTTGATTTCAATAAATGGTTGTATTTGTGATTCTTAGAATAGTGAAGCACTAAATCATATGCAAATCACTGTCCAGAGTGAATAGAAAAAAGCAAGCATATTCACAAATTAATCCACCTACTCTCAAATCTTAGATTTAGGAGAAAATAGGAGCACTAGCGTCAGTACTTCCAATGACAGTGCTTGCTTTCAGCAATCTCTTAATGGGAGCTTCAGCGAAAATGCGAGCCCTCTGAGTAAGGAGACGAAAGGTTAGAATGGTATTGAGAAAGGTGTTTTCTCAGGAATTGCTAGCTAGATTAAACCTACTGAGCTCTATGAAAGCAAACTATTCATCAGAGATGAAAATCTATCTTCCGCAAAAAAACAGGAATCTAATTTCTAGCAGAGCATTTATGATACACCTTTACCAAAAGCTAAAGCCAATAATCGATTCTAAATTTCCACAGACAAAAATTTTCTGACTTTTCCAAATCATGATAATATATTGCTAAATTTTGAGGGGGAGGCGATGCAAGATTGCTACTACGGGAATAGTTGCGAGGAGGGTTCATATGAAGGACAGCCATTCATTATTGAGAATATGAATGATGAAAATAAGCGCTAAAATGACTTTAAAATTAAGAGAAGAAGACAGAGAAAAAATCTTTTCTAACACAATTTCCTTGTTGAGGAGTTCGATAGAAACCCCAACTTATAAGAATATGTTAATGTAATTGTTTGCTATAACTGGGACAAGGACCACATTAAAAGACTATCAGATACGCTTGGTCTAAAGGAATCGCAGATTTATAAATGGAACTGGGACCACAGAAAGAAGACTATGGCGGGAGGGGCCTTACTAGAAGGTTTCCCTGTGGCTAACATGAATAATGCTTTGGAATAAGCACATTAAGAAAATATTCAAGCTTCTTAAAAGACTCTGCTACTAGATAACTCTAGAATTGAGACTGTGACTTCAATTTAAATTTGATAAAAGAATAATAGATATTTTGAAATGTAATTTTTTTTCAATATGAATATTTGATATGAAACATTCATAGACTTAAAATTCGAAGTTTTCACTTTGAATCTAAAGTTGGGGATCAACTCACATCTCAGCCTTAACTGGATTTTAAATAGATCTATATTTTTATAACAATTTAGTCTTTGATTGTGGCAATCAATTGCATAAAGATTGTGTTGTCACGACAAAATACATGAGTTTAAAGGAGTCTGAGGTGAAAACCTTATTAGGTATCTTATATTCATTGGATTTAATTGGATTCAATAAATTATATTTTGAGATGTATAAAGAATTTAGAGTCAAAATAATTTCTACAAAAATTTAAATTTGTAAAAATATATTTTATGTCTATTAAGAAAAGTAAGCATTACATTCTTAGCGATTCATCACTCTATTTATGAGGCAAGTCTATCTTTTCAGTAATTTTTAATTATATTTTTGCCTTAAATCTCTCCTTTTACAATAATAAAGAGCTGAGAGGATTTCATTCCAACTCGGCTAAAGTAATTTATTAGAAAATTAACCCTCTTCATTCTCTTCTTATTTACTATGAGAACTATTTATATCGTAATTCATGCATTCTTAATTTAATATACAAAATTGACTTGAATTTCCTCAATCAATCACTTTATTACTATTCGTTTCTATTAAGCAGAGGTCCTCGTTCCACTTGCAGATGCCAGACTTCTATTTAGGTAAACTTTTTAATGAAGCTTATTTGTCTTCTTTGCCACATCTACCTACCCTTGAGCTAATTGCTCTTGCAAATCTTCATTATAATTTGCAGCTCTACCAGATCCTTCAATAAAAGAAGTCTTATTGAATTTAGTTTAGTTATAACTTTCATTGAAGTTTCTCTTTTTAGAAAGTGATTTTTATTGATAAAGTTTTAGCATGACTTCAGTTGTCTTATATAAAGAGTATATATAATTTATATCTTTTATAAAAGATGTCATTCCTTTTCGCCCTCCATTCTTTGATAAATTATAGAAATGATCGTATTGTCTCAACTTAAGCGCAGAAGATTAGTTTAAATGCTAATTAATTTATGAAGCTTGACTCTACGCATAAGCAGTTTAGTATTCCTTCTGAGTTACAGAGAATTTAATATCATTAGAGTTGAGTGAGTTCACCTTTTGCAATTCTTGGCTTAGGATTGATTAACTGTGAATCATAGCATTACTTGGAAAGCCAACCTGATAGGAATTGTTAAGATTTGATTTTGAAAACAAGTTCCCAGTTTATTAGAATTCACCCCCTCTGCTTCTCTTTTAG
Organism: Tetmemena sp. SeJ-2015; assembly: GCA_027382625.1. Taxonomy (NCBI): domain Eukaryota; phylum Ciliophora; class Spirotrichea; order Sporadotrichida; family Oxytrichidae; genus Tetmemena; species Tetmemena sp. SeJ-2015. The sequence continues at coordinate 5,358 of JAJKFJ010021464.1, forward strand.
GAATGAAGTAGAGTTCGTTTCAAAGCTAGACTTGCCCCTCCAATAGTAGTCTGCTTATTAGGTTAAGTTTAAAAGCCTTGCATCAGCGATCCATGAGACTCGTTTATTGCTCTAGGTCTTAGAGCTCCTTGTGCTGAGCTCAGATTCAGTCCTCCAGTTTCAAGCTGCTGGCTACTCTTTATAAAATCCATGGTGGTGTTCATGTTGCTTTTAGTTCCACTAGAGTTCAACCCTTCAAAGTAGTTAGAGCTTTGATCTTTCTATTGACCTTATATGTTCTTCATATTTTTGTTCCAGCTTTCTCTAATTGCCTCTGCACTCATAGTGTTATTAGATTGCATGTTCTTCATCATTTCATGATTGGATCTAAAGCTGAAAACATTATAAAGTAAAGAATATAAGTTAATAAGAGGCTGTTGATTTCGTAATTCTCATTCTGAATGAAGTTAGTCATCCTCGATTCGTCATGTGTAGTAGAGAGGGCGTTTAATGTTCTTCTAGTTGTGGCACTATTTATTCTAAATTTTTCAACGCTTTTCATCTGATTAAACTTCCGCTTCGGTCGCATCATTAATGTCCTCTTAGCTGCTGGCTCTTAAACTAAGGTAGAGATGTCCATGTCCATTAGTGCCTGCTCAATTAGCCTATAAGTAAATTTGAAAAATTAAGATTGTTCTTACTAGTCTTCTTGGAATATAGAGTTTGCCATCAGGCTGGTTTCTTCATGAATGATATTCCCTGCCATCAAATTACTATTATTTTAACCCATGTCCTTTTCTTCATAGGGGTTACTATTCCGTTTCATGAAGTGACTAATTTAGCCAGACTTGATTCTTTAATCTTGGTATTCTCCAGGCCCTGACCTTTAACCGAATTGCTATAGTACATGCTCTCCTCTAGCTTCTTTATCATTTATCGACTATTTTTTGTTTGTATTTTAATCTTCTAAGAATTTAAAAAGTGTGTAAAAATGTGAATAATTTATGTATCATCGAATTAGCCAATCGGCAAGTTAGCTGATCCCTTCTATTCATAGTTCTTTTGCCTGCTTCCTGATCAACTATAGTCCATGGCGTCTCTTTTTTAATCAATCTCCATATTCTATTTAATCAGCTATCTTCTAGAACTATTCAAATTATAATAAGTTCTAAGTTTATCTTTAAAAACTATTCTCTTGGATATTGCTTTGATTAGAGACGGAATCCCTCTTGGTCTAAGTAGCTGAAGCATTTGCATTCGCAGCTAATCCTGCTCAATTTTACTACAAGCCACTCTCTTTTCTCAAAGCCTCATGGGATTCTTGATTATAAGGATTGTTGCTGTTATTACTTCTCTTTGAAGCCTGCTCCAATTTAACTCTGTTTGAATTTGAGTTTTAGGGCATAGGCTGGTGGCTTGTGCGATCGTAAACATCTCTTAAATTATGCTATTGCTAGGGATGATAGTGGTCTCCATTTATTTAAGAATTAGCTGTGGAGTTATGTTATCCGCTGCTGGAGAGTTGTTTCATATTTAAATTACTAAAATTTTAGAGACAGCTTCGAACAATGAAATTATTAATTACTCAAAATAAATATATATAAATTACTATTATAATAATTACTAAACCAAAAAGAAAGCATGAGAGAGAGCACTTGCTCTGCCAAAGCTATTTACAATATCTACCTTAACTACTACTACCTCTAACTACGAATTTATAGATACCTAGATATTAATTATTCACTTGGAGTGAGTTATATTCTTATCTGTTGTTGATTGATTTGATAGGCGACTGCACTTTTAGCAGTCATTGAATGTTTAGCAGGAAGTTTATTTGGGTCTGCATTTGTCTAAAATAATCATAGAAAATTTTAAATTAATGATTAAGTAGTGTGGGGTTTATTGCTGTGAATGAGTTTATCGTGCTTTTGTTTCAAATTAAGCTTGTTTCTGTTAAGAGACAAAAAGAAAAATCCTATTAATTGAATGACATGATGAGGTAGTTAAGTTTGAGATTTGACTCTTGGATGTCGACTAACTTAAGTTTACAGTGCTAGTACTTTTGATCGTAGTCGTGAGCATCCTCAAATAAAAATAGAATTGCTTATTCCTCTGCATCATGAGGCATGTTATGAGTTAAAAAAAAGTGTGAAAGTTTTCTCGTGCTATCCTGGCGATATAAAATTTGAGTTCTAGTGCGTTGGCTCAGGTGAAAAATGCCTCTCTAACTTATCAGCGTTACTCAATCTTTGCTGATGTGCAAATGTAAAAATTAAAATGATGAAATAAATAATCATCTATGTCCTCCTGTTTTACTATCGGTCATAATGCATTTGTAATGAACCTTGAATCAGAGTTGACTTCTTTCTTTTCAATTGCTAAGAAATCATTATTTAGCTTTGAGCGAAACTTACCATTCCTTAGATGGTGCTAGGAGTGTTAATCTGTGTTGAGCCAGTTTGGTATTACTCTTTCAATTTAGCCTACCTTGGGATATCTAGATCACTAGCTGACGCCTCCTCATTCAAGTTACTTTCATCAGCTTGCTGGCCAAATAGTTTCTAACAATAGTCAGATAATGAATAATCAACTTACAATTAACACCCAGATTAAAATTTGAATCAATATACACACAAATTAAGTTCTTTCTCTTGGCTTGAGCTATTTTAGAGAGACCAAATCCAGTAAAAGAGTTGGAGTATGGCCTACCTGGTTTTTAAATATGATCTTCACTGTCATTTGCAAGTAGTTCTTAATGGTCTTCCTCCTGTTCTAAATTCTGTTAACCTAAAAATTGCACACACACAAACATGCAACATTATATTCAAATACCTACATCAAATGCTTGAATTTTGGCTTGAGCTTCTTCTTTTCTCTATTCTTAAATCACATCTTCAATATTGAAGGCATTTGAAATGTGCTGATGACCAAAGTTAAAGGCCTATTTTCGATAAACTTTCTCAGAACTATTTATAGATTACTGAGGCTGGCCCCTCTCCTCAGGGCTCAAGCAGTATTCGAAGCCACTTATTTACTCCGATTAGATATTTCCAAACTCGTAAGAAGTTTGACGATTCCTAAACTGAGGCAATATTTCAGATTTTCTATTTCTGTTGTAACTTACTCATTGATTGAGAAATTTAAAAAAATTCTTTTGAACATAAAACTTCCAAGCTGCTTAGATTAAAAGTACTGATATGGCAAGGGCGATTACTAGGGGATCTTCTGTTTTTATTTTTGCGGTAGAAAGCTTGAAAAGTTTTAGCTGGCAAACTCATCTTCCCTCGCTCCAGGCGTTTCAGAATTAAAGTTTCCACTTCGGGATCCTGAGCTATCCTCTTTCATTACGTGGTGCAAGATCATTTAAAAGTTTGATGTATCCTATCTGCCATTGGCATGAGATTGATCGCCAATATTATATTGATGAAATTCGTGGTAGACCTTGCTCCCGCTAAATATAGAAAGATAGAAATGTTTCGTTTAATGGATACTGATTTGAAAAAGTCGAGGGAGTATGCTTATGGTTATTTAGCATCTTTGTAAAAGGGCTCATGGTGTTAAACGATTCTTGCCTCTCCATCTTCTTTATACTCCTAATCGAATATGTGTCAAAATTGCCATCGCTGTATTGTTGTATTTCATGTTGAGAATAGGGATTGGGAGACCTAATTGGTATCCTAATGATTTAGCTGGACTCTTAGCGAGAAATTGGCTTGTAAATGGTGTTGTCTTTAAAGTTTAATTCCTCTAGTATCCCTGTATTTAACTGGTCGCCAATATCCTGATTAGAATTTTCATCTTAACTCGGTCTTGTATTGAGTACTCGATTTCTCATTATCTTCATGCTAGATCCTTGAAGATTTGGCACCTGCTCACTTTCTTATTTATTGAATGAAGATGCTTGTCCCTTAATATTTTGGAACCTCTTTTAATCGGAATCTTATATCCTCAATTTTTTGAAGCTGCTATTTTTGCTATCCGCTTATTGCGATGTCGTCATTAGTTGAGATGCTTCTCCGCTGTTTCTATTGCTGAAAATTATCTTCTGAAAATGGGATTTTTCTTGCATTTCGTGGTCAATGTTGCGGTTCGGCCATTATTTTGCCCTTCCTGAAGAATCCACAGAATCAGACACCGAGTCATCCTCTTTCAAACTTGCATTTAATTTTTATCATCTTCAAAATAGGATCTATAAGTCGATTTGGAGAGGGAATATTTTTGAAGCGAGAGAAGCTTGAGTTTTTTAAGGAGAGTTCTTTAGAATTCGAGAGAGAAAAATCCTATTTAAAGCGATTGGGATCTGAGATACTCCCAGCAAGATCCCTTATATTAGTCCTCATGGAATTCACCCTCCCTCGATTTGAGGTGTCCTCCTCTCCATCAGAAATATTGGTATCGTCTTTTTGAGCCTCACATTATTACTCCAATTGAAATAAACACTAGAAACACAAATTAAAGAATAATTTAGATATGAAGCTTTTCCAGTGGATATTGAACATTTTTATAAATTTGTTATAAATTAAGATCCTCTCTATTGTAGGATCTACCTTCCTATGAATAATTCATCTCACTGTTGTTACTTAGTTCCTTATTTCTTTTTAAAATATCATTATTTATTCCACTTGCTTGCAAACTATTAATCAACGCAATAATAAATGAGGAAATGACTTTTATCAAAATATTTCTTTTTGTTTTGAGCGCAGTGGTCCTATTGAAATTGTTTCCACTACTTTTAAAAGAACTGTCTTGTGACGACTTGTTTTGGAGTTTGAGTTTCTTGTTGAACTCATCGAATACTGTTTGTGGTTTTCATGCTGAGTTGTGCATGGGATTGACTTTCCTATTCTTGGTGTCTCCCCTTGAGCTGCTACCATTTTTAAAGGAATTTGTATTGGATTTGATGCTTTACCTTTCCTAATCGCTTTAGGAGTCTAATTTATTGCTGAGACTCCTCTGCGAAATAGAGTCGACCATTTGACTTATCTGGTCGTAGTTTGGCTGCAGATGCCCCTCCGATCATTAGGAAGAGAGGGTTGTCTTATTCACGCCTTTCTTGAGGGCCTTAAAAGGAGATTTAGTATTTTTTTGGGTGGTCTAGACTGGACGCAGAACAGTGGGCTTGCTATTAAGAGGAGGTTTACCTACTCCTATTGCTGCTGCTTTCATTAAAATAAGGTTTATTCTGCACGAGATTATTATTTTACTTCATTTCACGACTACCCTTTTTACTAAAATTTTACTCATCTATATAGCTTAAAATTTTAATAAAAGAATAAACTTTTTAGGTTTAGATTTTTCAATTATAAACTAGTAAATACCAAGTATATTTAGAAATTTATGTCAAGCACTGCTTAAAATATACTTTTTCTTCGAGATAAAGAAAAAGAGCATATTTTGTAAAAAGTTGCATAAGATATTTATGATTGGAAATTTCAATGCAAGTTAAACAATGTGTGGAAGTGTCTTTGATGATAAATATCATGACATTCTCTCTGTTCACTTGAGCTTTTTTTGTTTTCTAAAGTGGTCGATTTCCCTTGCAATGAGTTTATTCAGCTCCTTGATTTTGTCTTTCTTGTAGCCAAGTCTGTACAGTATCTCAAAGATGAAGAAGAAGGGAGCAAAATATAATAAATTTAAAGAGCAGCAAAAATAAGGAGAACGTTGTCAACTAGGGCAGGGGCTCTTTCTATATAAAAGTTGCAATTCAATTATTATGATATTACGAAGATTCTGAATAGGAGACGATAATAATTTGAAATTAGTGATAAACTAGGACTAAGATCTTACTTTCAAAGACTCCGTGTCCGATGAATTGAGTAATCCAGCTGACAACGTGAATGGCAATCATGACTTTCATGTGATTTCCCTGGAAGATTTAGTCGTTGTTTTAGTAGAGGTAGTTGCTAAAGGCAAGAGAACCAAAGAAGAACACAGTCGATAAGATCTATATGCAATGTTTAGACTTATGCCAGTTTGGGAAAATCTTACGTGCAGTATTTTGATACTGACGCAGTTGGAATAATATGACGAATGTATGCAGAAATATGATGAAATAACCATAAAATGTCATAAATAACAACACATATATCATACTTACACCAGTAATTTTGTCTACGTAGAAGTATAATGGCATGAGAACTATTGTAGCCACTGCTCCAACATCCAATTAAACTTTAGTACCAGCAATTTAAAGAGGCACGCTAGGCCCGTGATGTAGCATCGCAAAGGCAGTGAATACCAAGAGTGGAATGAAGATCATGTGGATCATTTTGTTCCTATACGTCATTTGATTAAAAATCAAATTGTGGGCTTTAGATCTGCCTTACTTTGGATTGTAATGGTACTTAGCGTAGTTAAAGTAGAACTAATCGAAGTCGAAGTTACTGTCGCTGACTTTGTCAACTGGTCTTTCGGTCTCTGCAGAAGATCCGGCCCGTGGAGTGGGAGTATTTTTTGACATTTGTAATGTTTTTTCCTGTGTGCTTTAAAATATTTTAATTATCCCAAGATACTAGTGTAAGGCTCAAATTCAAAATCTAAATCTATGAATGACAGATTATCAAGGAAATTCTATGGAATATATTAAGTCAAGAGAGCTATTAGTTCACTATTTGTAGATAACGTTTTGAGTTGAGTTAAGGCTGGAAGTCTTTTCTAGGTAGCCCTTATCTCTCCTTCCATTATTTCCAATGGAGGGCCCTGGGATTGTATTTGGAATGCCAGCTTTGTTATTACTATAGGGGTTCTTTTGAATTCTATTAGGCCTCATTTCAAGCACCTCCTTCATACCTTCTAAACTTAGGAACCAGCTACTCCATTCTTCATAGGTCAACTCTTCCTAGTTACTTGAGTGCTTGCTGAATAAAGTACAATAAAGATACATTACTTAGCAATAAAAGATAGATGCAGATTTATTTCCTCAACAAATAAGTCAAGAGCAGCATCAATTTAGGCTTCTTAGGCCCTGCAAATACTTTACTTTAGATTTTCTACCCCATTATCATCGAAAGTTATTCCCGCTAAACTCAGAACTGTTCCAGAGATGTGGGCTTTAAGCTACTCCTTGGATATCTTAGCATCAGGTGTCTTATCAAAGAAGGAGAAGAGAAGCTGCAGTTTCTCTTACTTTGAACCTTTAGCAATTATTGACACGAAGTTAATGAACTTGTTATAGTCTACTGGCGAATTCAGAGAGGAACAAAGTTTAAAGTTATGCAAGAATAAGTGAATGAGTAATTGCATTTAGGAACTATTCTTGATCATAAAGAAGAGCTCGTTAGTCAAGTATGTGTCATTTATTTCCATAAGTTTAAAATACTCTAGCAATTTCCTCTTTCCAATAACCTATTCTTCTTTTAATACACCTTTACTTAATATCCTACCTAATCTTTGGAGAGTTTATCGAACTCTTTTCTGATCTTTGAAATTTCTTCTGAGGTAAATCTTGCCTCTGCCATCTGAGTGGTCTAACTCATCAGCGGAGAAATGAAACTCTGATCATTTTTTTCATCCTCCTTGGAGTTTTAACCTGGGGCAGGCTCATTTTCATTCTCGCCTGGCTATCCTTGACTATTGGGAAACATTAATGATAGAATAGCTTCGTTACACATATGGTTTAATAACTGGATAGAATATCTCCTTGCCCATAGGCTTCAGTGGACCTGTCTAACTGTTTTGATTTCCCATTTATAAAAATTATCTTAAAATATCTGAATCTCCTATAGGCCGTAATCAAGTGTGAAAAATGAAATTAAGACCATTTGAAACATCCATAAAAGTGAGATGAGTCAATTAAATAGACTTGAAACAGACAGAAAATTATAGAATTCTGGGTAATTAAAACTTTGCTGATGCAAGTTCATTCTTAAGTCTAACTCTAATGAAGAGGATTAAGTTTTTCATTAGAGTTCCAGGTCGTGCTTAGAGTCTGAATTCTATCTCTTACTTTTATCTGAGTCTGTTGAAATGTCTCTTTCACACTTTCGATAGCCTAGATATGCCGCATCTGCGAGTTCTTAAGATTTTACAATAGCTAATTCACACAAAAGAACTCTCTAAATCTTATTCTCTTAGTCTTCAAATTGTTATATTCTTCTCTGTTTCTCTTTATTGCAAAAATAAATAAATCAGACTACACACTCTAAATATACTAATCCATTTGTTGAATAATTTGCTCTGCATTTTTATGCACTCTCTAGTAATAGTCTTCTTTATTATAATTATTAATAATAATAATAATTCTTTACTTGATATCTCCTTTTATATTTTGTACTCTTATAACTTCTTCTTAGCCTCTAACTACTGCTATATGACTCGCTCTCTCTTCTCCCTGTTAATTTGGTGGTGAATTTCCTCTATGAATTTTGTGTCTTGCTTGATCTTCTCCCTCTGCTCCCTCACTTCAATGTAGTCTTGTCGCTTCTTCATCATTCAATAACATTTCATATAAAATACTTTATTGCAAATTAAACCTACCAATGGATTATACTTTGTGTTCTAGCATTTCGAAGCTCTCTCTACTAACTTTATAATTAAAGTTGCAAAAGAGAGAGTGACTTATTTGACTTTTGATTTGAGAATGCTTTTCAAGCTCACGTTAAATCTGCGCTTCTTGCTCTATTTTGAGTTGCATACGCTGCACATACTCTTCTTCATTTTACTGCTTGAGCTGCTGCATTCTGGCTGCCTTCCTTCAAGTCTCTTCTATCTTCTTGAGCAGTTTCTTTTCCTCCCATTGCAGCATCGACACTCGGTTTTACACAAGAGTCTCTTCTCTCTCCACTGACTACCGCAACAGCTTCGCTTCAAGCAATGAAGTGGGGGAAATAAAGAAACTGTTTGGTAATGAGCTGGAATCCAGGTTAGTGGATTGAAACCCATCACCTGATTCTTCCATTTAAAGAGTATTTATAACATTTTAAAAAAAAAAAATATTTATGGGCTAATATTATAAACTAAAAGAGTCTGATTAAACTTCCTTGAGCTATTTACAAGGGAAAACCCCGCCACCCTATCCACTTTTGATTGAATCGGAATGAAGATATTAGTCCTTGAAGTAAAATTTTTTGGAGTCTTGAGCACTTGCTTAGCCTTGGTAAATTGAAAGAATGGCATCTTTTGAGGCCCCATGTTTAGTAGTTTAAACTTGAGAGATGGCAAAGAGCCTGCTGGCATGAATTAGTGATTTGCCTGGGGGAGAGAAAGTTTCCTGACTTGAATTGGATTGAGTAGGGCGGTCTTAATCTCCTTGCCTACTACACTTTTTTACAGTTAAGGTTGTGCCATTATCGTTTTTTATAAAAGTCTAAGTTTCTTTACAATAATTAATTGAATTGCAGTAATAATTTAGAGGCTGAATTAGACAATATAGTTAATTTTTATGATTCAACTATAAACAAAAATTTAAAAACAAGAGGGGGCCCTTTTTTGGAAAGTTGAAGACGAATTAAAATCCCCCCGTCCCCAAATTTCTTTGGCCTTTTTTTGGGGGGCCCACCCCAAAATGGGGTTCTTTATTCTCTTTGAGCGCCCAAAAAGGTTTAAGGGTGTAAAGTTTTTAGACGTTTGAAAAAAGTCTAAAAACTATTTAAATTAGACACACTACAACTGTTATGAATTTATTCACTTTATTTAATATATAATGATTTTTCATTAAATTCGTAGCTATATTCATCGAAGCTCAAAAAGTGTATAGTGATAAGAGATATCTAGATGCCATTGAAAAGGTTGGTGAATGCGTCTGGAAATATGGTCTACTCAGAAAGGGTCAAATCTATTTACTTAGAATTAGGAAATTTAAATAAAATTTACAATCTCTCAACAACAACAAAAACAAGTTAAGCGAAAAAATAACTAAATTTTTGCACGAATTAAAAAGTTTTAAATTAAACCCATTTTAAATTTCATTTGCCCGGAAGAAAAAATTTCCCTACTCAAAATCTAATAAAATTCTGTAAAACATCAAATTCAGGAATTTCATAGCCAAAAGATTAAACCCCCATATACTAAGTTTTTCCCAGCCCCCCAAAGCTGCCAAGTCAAGTGCCCACTACCCCTAAAAATTTAAAAAAAAACCCCCCCCGGGGGGTTTTCCCAAAAAGTTTTCAATTTTTTAAAAGGGGTTTGAACTGCTTTATCCTTTATAAGGGGGTAAGCACAAAAGCCTCCGCCCTCTTTCTCCACTTTCTCATCATTGGTTTGCTTGAACACACTCATTTGAAGGTATGCATTTCCACAGATGCCGTGGCACAAACCATGACCCTTTCTTTACTATACAACATATTTTATATAATTTGAGTTATTGATAGTTGAAATGGCCTTCTGGAGACTATATCTCCAGCAAATGATCAAGAGTACTCTTGAGAAGTTCTCCAACTTGAGATGATTTTTACAAGCTAGAAACGTATTGAACAGATTTAAGAAGCATGTAGATTATGCCAATAGTTCCATGAGCAGCTCCTAAGTATTTGCTCTTTCCTCGGGGGAATGCGAAAGTCAGATAATCATTTCCAGCTACCATTCCTTGCCTCAAAATGGAATGGAAAACTTTAAATAACTGCTGTCAATATAAATCATCTTTAAACTATCTTTATCAGTTCATCTATACCATAAGATTATTTAAATCTAAGCTAAATTCTCTTATTGAATTTACATTCTCAGTTTTGAACTCAAAGAAGTGCTTCTTCATCATAAGCAGGCAGTACAAATAGCCTGCACTTCCATAGAGAACTTCATCTTCTAGAAAATCCCCTGCCCCATTATACAGAAACTTATAATCTAGTATTCTATATAGGCATTTGCAAATTTCCTCATTCTGCAAATACTCCTCTTCTCCTCCCATTTCCTTCAGAACTAAAGCACTCATCAGTCTGAATCCTGTGGTTCCCATGAAGAAAGCAGGAGTATCTCTCTCGCCTTTTTCTGCTTCCAGCTGCTCAATCCTTGATTCAGCTTGCTCTATCAAACTATGTGCCTTCATAATGAACATGTTAATGATAAAACCTCAATTCAATTTTTAAAGTTTGCAAGATCAACCTGCTTAGTTCTCTTAGCAAAGAGTATGAGTCTGTAGTACATGTAAATGTGACCACCAGTTCCAATGTAGATGGATGTGTCTTCTCTCGTTTTTCCTCTGGAATTCAACACTTGCATGGCAGTCCTCGGTTGATTCTTCTCATGTTCGATCAACACTATATTCACAACGATCATCTTTATTAAACGTTACTTACGATGCATCATGTGAGCTCTGATGTTCTTGTCAAACTCTTCATGCGTAAATGAATCATAAAAAACTGATATATATAAGATCTCTTAATAAACTAATAGTTTGAATCAAGATTGAGTTGATTGGGAATGTATTTCAGCTCTTTTTTATTCTACTCCATTTAGGGTATCTTAAGTTCTTCAAATCCAAATTAAGTTTACAGATTCACTTCTTTCATTCCGACAGAATCTGTTCTCATCAAGATATTGGGAGATTTGAGCATCTCAAAATTGTTCTAATTATTTAAAGTGGCTTGTTGATTCAGAAGGATTAATTAAAAATTTCAGAATTAGTATCAACAGCTCAAAATGATCTAGTTAGAATAAAAGACCTTCAAAGTTGTTTAAGAGCTCTAGAATCCCAAAAGCTAGCAACAAATAAAGGCTCAAAGTAAGTTTCTTTTAAGTGTAGTCACTATAAATTAGGATAAATTAGAGTCAGGAAAGTTGGGCGTAATCTAATACAAAGCGGTGCGTTAGCTTAAACTCATTCTACTTCAGGGTAAAACGATGATTACAATCTTATCTCCAACAAGGCAATGACTTTTGGATAAACCTCATAAAAAAGGTCTTTCATACAAACCAATAGCCAAGATGTCAGCTTAGAAATACTTGATGGAGTTAATCCGCAGACCAAGAGATCACTTACTAATTTATAATTTGTTTTTGAGTTCCAATCAAGAGGGAGTTTTCTTTTCTAGAACAACCATTTGCATATTCAAGATCTTGTTTACCCAAAGCAATTAAAAGTAATAGCCACCAGGAACTACTTCCACAAGTCAGAGAGTTTTCACTATCAAGAAAAAAAGTCACATAGAAACTAATCACCTCACACAATCAGCCACCAAGGTTAGACTTGTTCAACAAGAGGAAATCTTCTTTCTAGTCAGCTGCTCACTAGAGTTCTCAAGCCAAAACTTAAAGCGCAGTTGATCCATTATAGCAAGGAACTCTAAAACTTCAGTCTCTCGCATTCTTCACTACAGTTAGAGAACTATTCTTTAAATTACCAATCACAAAACTAAGAGAACAGGAGCAGTAACATACCGCAGCAGACTAATCAACAGCACCCTCATTCGCAATCTCAGTTCGCTCAAACCTATCAAGATTAAATTGAAAAGCAGAAGAAAAAGAAGGAGGCATAGCTCAAGCTCGCTCTCAGTATCAGTAAAATCAAGATGCCAAATTAGGATGATGATTAGAAGCTTACTCTTTCTGAGAAGAAGAAAAAGAAGTTTTAAATTAAGTCTTAGAATATCCTTCATGAAAGAGTTTAGATATAATAGAGAGGAGACATTAGAAAAATTGAATCAAACAAGGATGTTTCTGCCAACTTAAAAAATGAGAGAGAATTCTCCTATGTTGAACAGAAACAAGGTTACAAATCCATCAGAATATAAAACATAATCCCCGCTGTCATAAGATCAAATGGAGGTGCTGATAGTTCTATTCTCAATTCTACGAACTATATGAATAATCGTTTTGTATCAGGAGATGAATTAGCAGTTGCAATATTAATTTTAGATTCTTAAACCTCTCTTCAGAGGATTTAGAAAAGATTCAACTCTCGTATCTCGAAGCATAAGTCAAACTTAAGTGCATCCTCAGGAGGAAGATCTTCCTACGTGCATTTGGATGTGAGATTCCCAAATTAATCTCCTTTCAAGAAAGACAAGCATCAGACTTAGCAATCGCCCACCTCTGTAAATAGGATAGTCACACCCTTGCAAGATTATCTGCCTGGGTCGTTCTTATTGAATGAGAACAACTCTAGTTAAGGAAATAATGTTTTACTAAACATCTAGAATTAGAGATAAGAGAGCGTTGAAGAATTTGATGACATGAATATCGGGGACTAAAATCGTATGAAGGAAATACAAACAGCAGCCTTCAATACTAATCAAAGAAACTCTGCCACTAATCAAATACTCATGAATGGATTCATTTAAGATAACCTCAATAGTGGGAGAGGAGTAAAGCGCTCTGTTATTAAGCTATCTAGTCGAGGAGAAGATCAATAGCAAGCTTAATTATTAATGCTAATTTTGTGTATAATTGAAGCTAAAGCAACCACCAAATTTGACAAAGAAATGGATAACTATGAAATTCATGCTGAAAAGGCTTTTATACTTTAGAATACACTCGAGGAGGAGAGTATTATTGAAAGCCCAGAGAGAGGATTTAAAAATGTTGATTAAGCATCTAAAACTAAGCTCACATATAATTCTCACTAGGTCGAAGTTGCTAATTTCCAGGATGCTGAGAACTCATTCGATTTCAAGAATTTCAACACCGAGTATTTGGAGAAGCTTCAAGAAGCTCTACTCAAATAGAATGAATCAGAAGGTGACAACAATTCCTAAGGTTTGAGAAATATCTCAAGTTAATAGAAGCATTCTTGGATCGGTTCTTTTTAAGTAAATCCCTCTCGATAGCTGCATCAGAGATAGTCAAGTAGCTTAAAGAGAAATATGATTGGTCCCTCTAGTTAGGAGATACAAACTGATTTCATAAACATAGAGTTCGTAGATCTAGACAGCAACTTGAACACAGTGTAGAGGAAATCTCGAAATCAAAATCATGATCACAATCCCTCTGACAACACAATTTTTAACCATCTTAATGAGAAGATGGAAACCAATTTATTTTTGAACCTCTCCCTATGCTGCTGCTGACATAACTCATGATGACATAAAAGAAATGAGGTAGAACAATCAGTTCGACTTAGACATCTCCTTTTACAAGTAAGAATATGATTTCAGATATCCCAAATTATCTTTAGAAAACTTGATAAGATGACTAATCAAGGGTCAAATCTGGACAATAGCAAGAGTCATTTCGGTTCGTTTCATAGAATGTCTTACAATCAGTTGAATCCAATGGTAGTCACTGTGAAGAACATTAACAGCAGTAGCTAATTTGCATAGCAACAGAATGCAGACTTGGCCTAAATGGTGAAAGACCAAGCTGAGAGTGCAAATTTACAGAGCTTCACGATGCAAAACTCCCACACTCTCGCCCATGATGGCTCTTCTCAGTTGCTATCTTAAGAAGCTCCTTCTCAATATCTTGAACAGCATTTTGGCTACGTAAATGAAAAGATATCTCTCGCTAAATTATTAGCAGAGAGCAAAGATGAAAATTCCATAAATGAATTTATTTATTTATTTGAAAGAAGAGTGAGTTTCCTCTTTAATAACACTTGTGATAGGTTTTTCAATCAAGCGAATTTTTATGGATGTTCTCTATCCAATTTGGTTTATAATGGTTTATACAATCAAGCGAAATTGGAACAAGAGCATAAGAGGCAACTTGCAGCACAGAAAATCATAGAACAGCAAGAAGTTGAGGAAGTCAGAGATTAGAAACTCAAGGCATATAAGGAATCTCTGCGGGCCAAAGAAGGAGGGAGACATTTAGTTCATGCTCTAGCTGAAAATGGGATGGTAGTCTCTTCAGCAATTTAGAAAAACCAGAGGTTCATTTAAGACCTTGAGAAATTAAGAAGAAAGATCCTTATCGACATCTAGAATAGTTCTTCTTACCTTGAAGCTGTAAGTTATAACATCCTTTCTTAAACATGTACGCAATAGTTTGTTCAGAAGTACACAAGAATAAAAGCTAAACTAAGCTTTGGGCAGGAGGAGCTGCTGACTCACTTCTTGTTAAAAGTGAAATTCCAGAATTTCAACATACCTAACTTTGACACTTTCCTGACAAGTATAATACATAATGACCATGAGAAGCTGAAGAGTTCATACACCTTGTTAAAGCCAAAACCTTTAAAGTACGATATGAAATAGCAAGCAGAGCAGCAAATTTTAAGGGGGACTCTATACTCAGATAAGAAAAATCAGAGCGTCTCTCCCTTAAGAAATACTCACATCAGCTTCAAACTTACCTAGTCTTAATCATATGAGTTTTTATATTTTTGGTATTTCATTTTCTATTTAAAGTCTTCTCAAAATTTCAACTAATCAGCTGGAGGGAAAGACTTCCTGCACAGGACCTAATTGAACTTTGTTACTTAATAAAATAAGCAAGAAATCAAGGACTGGAAGAGTTAGTTAAAGCAAATTACTCAAAATATTTAGCCTATTTATTCAACTGGAAGGATCTAAACTAAGCCTCCTCTTGCTAATAAGAGGACGCAAGTGAAATCAAAAGCAGCTCAAGAGGAGAGAAAGAATGATACAAGGCTAATTTAGAAAAGAATCGAGCTAAAGTCATTGCTCATGGATTTTATCCAAAAGAAAACTGGTTAAGAAACTGAGCAGGATGATAATTAAACAGAAAATCAGGAACAGAGCAACAAATTTAATGCCTTATTAAATTGCTGCTTTTTAAATAATTTTTATGGATTCCTCTTTTACAAAATGGAAATTATTTATTTTTCTCAAGATATAATTCTCATATTGTATGCCATTTTATCAAATAAGTAATTAAAGCAAGAACTTGGTGTATGTTGGAAAGAATTTGGAAGGCTTCAATAGATTTAATAGAACTACTGAAAATCTTTCTAAATTGAATAACTCATAGAATTTCATGCAAGCTCATAGCAAAACTCAAGTAGGGTTCTCGACCAATTCTTAGCAGCCCATCTCAATAACAATTTAAAACTAGAGTATGATGAATCTTCATCCTAGGAGTTAAACTCCAGACTATTTACGCACTGGTGAAATTAGCGACACTGGTGCGGCGGTAAGCAGCATTCAAGGCTTAGGCTTAAATGAGAAAGACTTGCGAGACATTCAAAAGATGAGAAGTACAACCGCCATGGGGTAGGGATTCAAGGCTATTGGTATGCTGCTAAGTAGCTCACATCAAAGTTCACTTGAGTGCTCTCCCAGAAACAAAAATTCTCTTAAAAAGTCTTCTTTGATAGAGCGAAGTGTCCCAATGATCGATTATTTAATCCATTAAAGGTTTTCAAATTTTATAAAGATTAAATAGCAAAGAAAAAGCTAGTCCTTGAAAACGTGATAGTAAATAGAATGGAGATGCCTGCTAAATCTAAGAAGTAGAGGAAATTCAATCAAACATACGCTAATATCAAAGACTCCAAGTTCTTCTCTAGCAAGGGATTTGATAAGGACATGTCCACAAAGTTAAGACTCAAATTGGTGGCTAAAGATGTTAGCTAGTTAGCTAATTATTGATAAATCAATCACATTCGAAAACAATCTATGATTATCTATTTGAATAAGCTATTTCAATATATTCATGTCAATTTTTGTAAATGAATATCAAAATTAAGCATTCATTTTAGAAGATGTTTTATTTCTTAATCATTTATAATTTCGATTATAAGCAGAGATGTAAGAATATTAAAATCTTTTTTTAACTCATAAATAGAGATGTCAAGCAAAAAGACCTCTGATCCTAAGAAAAATCCCAATGAGAAGCCAAATAATTAACTCACTCCTCAAAAGTCCATCCCATAAAGGGAAGACACAATTCCTGTGATAGTAGTGAATGGAGTTTACTACCCTCATCAGAAATTATAATTTTGCTTATAAATTGCGATTCAAGCTAAATGATCCTCAGCTAAGTTTCTGTAAGTAGTTTTCTAGAAAAATTATCTAGAATTTGGCTCCTCTCTGGGCAAATGATGAACATCATCAACTGAACCAATGACGTTTTAATGCTCATAACTTACTAATGTGGACGCATTCGAAATAGTCCTATTTTAATAAATTGCTTTTATCATTATAGGGAGGATATGAATTAGTGATTGTAAAATCATATTTCAAAATACAAAGTAGTTTTATTCTAATTTTAGTGAGCAAGCATTAGACTGAAATAAATACAGTTTATTTGATGACGAAAATCATTTTTGAATAGTTTTTCCGAGATCTCAAGTTCCCAGTTCTTGTTCTCTCGACTCTTTGAAATAAAATCTAGTTGTTATCCTTGATTAAGACTTTATCTAACTAATATACTTACTTTCAACACAGATTTTCTTACCTGTTGTGATTCAATATTGAAAAGCACTTATGTACACTTCTCGCTAATATTTAGTGTCATTTATATAATTTTAAGTTCATCTTTAGCTTAGATCAATCAGTGTAGAGACGTCTATATTAGTGTGAAGAATTATGCCAAAATTAGCGCTAAACTTATTTAAATTGCTTATAATGAGATATATATAAAAAAAAAAGATTTACTTACATAAGTTTATCAAATGTACATGCTGGTAAACCGGAACAAGCTTTCGCTCTCTCGCTACTTATCTCCAATTCCAACTCTCATTTTTTTAATTTTATTATAGAAAATATTAGCATAAATAATCTATATATAATCAGCCTACTCCTGCTTTAATCAGCATTTAATTTTATAAATATCAAACTGCTATCACTAATTCATATCCTCCCTATAATGCGAACTTTAACCAGCTACATTTGCTCCATTGCTTATAATTAAACTAACACTTTGCTAATAGAGAGCTTCAGTGAGAAGTCTTTTGGAATAGTGAGCAAGAAGAGCGACACTGACGACTCTTACTACCTGATGGGAACTCTAGTGAGAGTAATTGATTAAGAAACTTTCCTGACTAATCTCTTTGCCCGCAACTACGTGGAGTTCCTAGTCGAAGGTCTGGCCAGGTTTAAGATTTCCAAGGTGCTCGCTTAGCAACCACAGCATCTACTTATAACTTGTGACGTAGTCATTTCAGAAGAGGAGAACTCAGGTAAGTAGCTAAGGAATCATTACAAAATTGGTTATTTCCAATATGCAATTGGAATCCTTAAGAATGAAGTTTAGAATCTGTCGATATAATTTAATTAGAAAAACTTACTTACATACTAACTTTTAAGGATGATTAAACCTAAATATATAGAACTTGACCTCTCACTGAAAGAGAGTGACAAGACAAAGCTCCTGAAATAGAAAGCGATAGAGTTTTGTGATCTACCTAGGACTGGCCTCTCATCTACACTGAGTGCGAAGAAGAAGGCAATTGAAATTCGCTACATAACCTCTCCTTCCAGACTTTCATTCATGGCTGCATCATTGCTTAATAACTAATCCAGAATGATTAAACAGAGTCTACTTGAGTGTGAAGATCTGGATGCCAGGATGCAAAGGATCATTCACACAATAATTTATAATTATTATTAGAAGAGAAAAATACAGATTATAATTGAATTGACCTGCTCACCATCGAGATTGATGAGATAAAGAAGTAGAACTCAGAATTTGAGAAGCTGTAAAACAACTCGCTCATCTTGAAGAATAATCTTCCAGCTGGAAAGTTTTCAAACGGAGGAATCCCTTCTGATATCCTTAAGAATGGATTCGGAGGGTTTAGTGACGGCAGAGGTAAGGATGAGGTGACAAACCTGAAGAACAAATTCGCAGAGATGACGTTGCCTGAAGAAGCTAAGAAGATAATTGAGTAAGAGTTGAGTAAGGTATCAAGGCTCAGTCCCTCTCACTAGGAATACCATGTGAGTATCAACTATAAATAATATTGGTATATCTTTCATGTCTCAAATTATAACTATCTTCAGACTTTGTCCGAACTTCCCTGGAGCACATCAGATCTAGAGGAGAATAATCCAGAGCAGGCTAGAGTTATTCTCGATCGAGATCACTTTGGATTGGAGGCGGTTAAGAAGAGAATCATTCAGTTCTTGGCAGTGAGAAAACTCAACAATAACAATCAGGGAACTATTCTTTGCTTCTTTGGGCCACCTGGTGTTGGCAAGACTTCACTAGGTAAATCTATCGCAGAGGCACTGGGCAGGAAGTTTTATAGAATATCTCTTGGTGGAGTGAGAGACGAAGCTGAGATCAGAGGACACAGGAGAACTTATAATCTAATAAGGTTATTGAAAGAGTGGTATAGATATTGTAAACTTATGTTGGAGCTCTTCCAGGAGTGATTATTCAGAGTTTGAAGAAGATAAAGACCAACAATCCAGTCTTCTTATTAGACGAGATAGACAAATTAGGGAGAGATCAGCGTGGTGACCCTGGTAGTGCCATGCTTGAAGTACTAGACCCGAACTAGAACGATAAATTCACAGACCATTTCCTAGCTACTCCCTTTGACCTTTCCAAAGTGTTCTTCATAGCCACAGCCAATTCTCTGGACACTATCCACCCAGCTCTTCTAGACAGATCTTAATATTTCAATAGTCATGCTAGTATTCTTTCTTTAGAATGGAAGTGGTAGATATATCTGGCTATTCTATAAAGGAGAAGATAGAGATTTCAAAGAAGTATCTCATCCCCAAGCAAATAAAAGCCAATGGAATAACCGAGAATGTCATACAGTTCAAAGAAAGAGAGATTGAGAGGATAGTGACTGAGTTCACAGCAGAGAGTGGAGTCAGAAATCTTGATAGAGCGATTGGTTCAGTCTGCAGACAAGTTGCCTATCAATATGCCATCTCTAAAACTCCAGAAACTTTTGAGTCTGTAACTGTAGATGATCCTCTCATCAAAGAGGCACTTGGAAATGCGAAGTACGATTGGAATATGGAGGAGAGAATAACTAGACCAGGAATTGCAGTGGGTCTTGCCTACACTGAAATCGGAGGAAGATTATTAAATGCGTTTAGATGTTTAAGAGCTCTCCTTATTGAGACAGCGAAATATCCAGGAACAGGACAGCTAAACTTGACTGGAAAGCTGGGTGAGGTAATGAAAGAATCTGTAAATACCGCTCTCAGTTGGATTAAGACTAGCGCTGAAAGGATTGGAGTTTATACCTCACTCAAAAAGTTGATGGTAGACGTCGATGATGAACCTGCAATCAAAGTTGCCTAGAACTCATTTAATAATTTGCCTATTTCAAATTGTTATGTATGCTTAGAACAGAAACGCAGAGTTGATTTTCAAGCAGTTTGACTTGCATGTTCATTTCCCAGCCGCCGCAGTTCCCAAGGATGGACCAAGTGCAGGTATTACTATCACCACTGCTTTGGTGTCTCTCCTTACTAACAGGAGAGTCAGAAGTGACTTTGCAATGACAGGCGAAATCTCCCTCTAGGGTTTAGTTCTTCCTGTCGGAGGCATAAAAGAAAAGACTATTGGTTATTTCACTAGTTCACTTTTATTTTTATTGCAGCTCATAGGAATGGAATCAAGAATGTGATCCTGCCTTTGAAAAACAAGAAGGACGTAGACGAGATTCCTGAAGATGTCAGAAACAGCATCACAATTCAAGGAAATTAATATGCTTGGTCTTCTTTTTAATTCATTTCGCTCACAGAATTGAAGACGTGTTAGAGCTGGCCCTTGAGAATACTATCGACCACAAGTACCTTAAGGAGGAGCAGCAGTCTATCTTCAACAAACCCAAGTTGTGAACTCTAAAAATAAGATTAATTTTATCAAACACTATTTGTATTTGCCCATCTTTAAATTATTAACTATCTTTTAAGAATTGACTAGGCCAAATTTCTAAGTGCCTGTCTTACTGAGCTTCCCTGATTTTTCAGAGCCTTCTATTTACCTGAAGTCATCATCGCCATATTATCGAGCATCCTAGTTCGAAAAGAAGGGGTCATCTTCTTCAATGCCTGAGTAGGTACTGTTGATAAGCTTTTAATTCATCAGTACTGTTTTCTTTGAGTTTTGCATTTGCTACTTATCATATTAAACAAAGAATATAAAATCAGATGTCAACCCCATCTCATTCTTGATTTAGTGAACAAAACTTTGCCTCCTGTTCTCATCAAAATAAATTAATTTAATTGTAAACAAGAAAATTTTATAGTAATTTAAACTCATCTCCTCCATTCTCTTAAAGAAGCTACCTTAACACCTACTATCTCTACTCTTTGCTTTAATTACTGGCCTAGGCTCCAATCACTCCCTAAGGGTTTTTCAACTTAGAATTCGGGTTTTAGTTGTTCTTTATTTTAACATTTTGATTTATTATGTTTATATTTGCTGAAGAGGCTTGCTATTGCTATTGAAGCTGATACAAGCTTTAAGCAGTTTCAAGATGCTCTTGTCTTGAACTCTCTTAACTTTAAACCCAAATTAAAAAAATGAAAGAGACTTTGAAATCTCTTTAATCTCCTCAAGGGGCATTGAATTGATTATATTAGAGTTCTTTTAACTCACAAGATACTGTTGTGACTGCTTTCGACGATCATTCCCAGAGAGAGCTGTAAACTTCTACGAGTGACTTGAGCAAGCGGCATTTGGATTCTTGGGAGTTCTCTCTACATACACTATTTACTACCTTCCAATTTACTATGCAGTTTAATTTTAGTGTGGATTATTCCTTGTGGAAGAACTTTGCGATTGCTTAACGGATTAAGAACCTTGAGGATTATTATTGGAGAGTTGAGAAGGGTTGCTGCTATTTTGTGCACTTGCTTGACTAATTTATAGATTAGAATTAGACTGGTTGTATTCTTATTGCGACAGTAGTTAGTTTTGCGGGTTTTGATTGAGGGCAGAAAGTTAGCTGATGAGAGGACCGTGGATTAGTGAATTTGAGGAGGAGAGGTTCAAACCAGATTAGTTGAGGGTGTTCTGCACTAGTCTGTAGTTTGCAGACAAGGAGGTGCGAGCCTGCTTGGTTTGCTACTGTTTCTACTGATCTAGCTTCATTTATCTTATCACTTAAGGAGGCAGCAAGTTATTCTGTATGCATAGTTCACGTTTCAGATTCTAAAAAATTGTTTAACTGTGAAATGAATTTGTTACTTGGATTGTTTTGTACTAGCTTGAGGCAAGTCTACTAACTGGGTTCTTTTCAATGAGATCAAGCAAGGCTAAACAACAAGCTCTACCCACATCCTCAAATATCTCAATCGTGTAGTTCGGAGTCTAAATAGTATCATTACTTAACATTTATTTGCTTACTTTGTTCTCTTTGTAAATCTTGTTGTTGGAGTCAGTTATAGGCAGTTCCGGTTCTACCTCTCCAGTCTCCAAGTTTATCTTAGGAGTCAAAAATAGTTACTTCGTAAAATAATTCTCTTAGAGTAAGATGATTGATCCTTCTGCCAGTCTGGAAGTTGCACTCGAGTGTGTAGCACATGACCAGCCCTGTCGCTTTGTATATGCCTACTCTGCCACTGCCTTCTCTAGAGAGCCCACATCCTTTGTCTTTGACACTCATCAGTTTCTCTGCGAAGGAGCACTCAGCAAAGTCAAAATTCAAGCAGTTGAGGGATATCAACTTAGCAAACAGCATGTTCTGAGCCTGATCCTCTCCTTTCAAAGCGTTACCAAAAATAAAGCAGCCCTTCTTTACTGCATGCCCGTGTAAGTCCAAGTATATGTGTAGGTTACCCAAGTTATGTTGCTGGATGATGGCTTATCTAGCTGCATAAATGGTGGGCTAGAGTTTAGAATCAGGATCCAAGTAAAATCGATTAAGGTTGTGATTGTAGGTATCCAAACGAAAGTAACCCCTGTATACTCCATCAGGGTTTAGTAACGGGATAATCTTGAACACATAGTTCTCCAGTAAGATTCTGCTTTGCTCAGTACTATAAAAACGTTATTGAACTCGTTTTAGAAATTATCTTACTTTGAAACTAAAAAGTCAATGATACCGTTTAAAACAAAAGAAGATTAAACCTCTCCAGGATGAACTCGAGCAGATAGGAAGATGCATTTTTTGCCTTAGACTTTTCTGCAACGCTCTTATGAAAATCTCTTTGCATTTTCTTAATGAGATGCATTAATTTTCAAGAAATTTATAGCAATTTTAAATGAGGTTCAGGAAAAAGCTTATCAATTTTATCTTCCATTTCATTTTCGGAAACTCCATTCTTTCCTGTAATGGTAATGAGTTCGACATTTCTGTCCTCTAGCGAATAAGCAAGCAACTCCCTGTGTATATAAACCTTGTCTTCAAAATCCTTAGCTATCTTTTCTTGGATGCGGTCAAAATATTAAGTGGTCTCACAGTACGAAAAAGGGTAAGTGAAGGCGATATACATCAGATTATCCTTATAAACTTGATTAGATTGAGTAAAAATATCTATAATTATCATCTTTCTCATGGCCAGTAAAAGTAAGTTCAAATGTCACATTTGTGCCCTCTGGTGTGCTCTAGACAATTCAATAAGCCACTAACGTATTTTCTTACGACCCAAGAGCACTTGCCATTGCATCGCTTCCACTTGGAATTCATACCCAAACGATAAACTGGCCTTAGTCCTGAGGAAAACAGCTTGGACTAGTGATTTAGATTCTTTATGGTAAAGCTCAGAGTTTAATCTCTTTTCGTGCCTTTAACTCCAAAGTAGAACCAAGTCCTATAATATTTATAAATATTTACGAATAATTTTTAAAAATCTCTCAAGAACTTCACTTTTATAGCTTGCTTCATGATTTTGATCTTCATATTTTGAAGCTTACCTATAACCACAGTTCTTGAAATAAGGAAGAGAGTCCGTTGCTATCCACATATTGAACTATGAAGCAAAGTTACTTTATGAAATTCACTCTTCAAAAGAAAATGGAGTTGCACTTACTGAATTTTCCTCCTCGCCCTCTTCACATCTGCCTAGGTTACCTGAGTCAAACGCGCTTGTGATTGTGACATTACCAAACTAAAAGGTGTTCTGTTGAGGGTGTTAAGTCTTTAGCACATCAATGGTGTTTGTATTATCAATCATGCACTGTATCTGTGGATAGTTCTTTGTCTTTTTTACTCCCTCCTCCTCGTTGTCACTTGAATTATCATTAGAGTTGTTGATAGTTTGCTATCACTAAAAATAAATGAATAAATTTGAGTAGCTCTAATTAATTTAACTCTAAATATAACGTTTGAGTGACTTATTTCTGGGCTAATTTTTCATTTTGAGCTGTTAATAATTAATTTAAAGCTAACTATATTAATTATATCGGCTAGAACTTACATCATCATCAACAAAGTGATAACAGAGCTCAACTGAAACTTAATTTTATTTGTTCATTATCACTAAATTACTCCATAGGACTACGATTTGAGAAATGGGTGCTTCAATCTGGAGCTGTTTCTAGAATAAAGAGATAAATTAGTGAAAGAGTGAAGGTAGTTTGATGAAGCTTGGAGTGATTGCTGATTAGTTAATAAGATCTTGAGTGCTGAGCTCACTCTGCTTGGAGCAAGATATCTAATAATTGAGCCTTAAGCGCATCCTTATAATCAAATCTTTAATTACCCAACAAACAACAACATCTCACTACAGAGACAATCACACACTATCATGGTAGAAGCAACTAACGACACACAAAGAGCCCTTGACTTGCTCAAGGAGTCAGACCAGACTCACATCCTTGCAATTAATTTACTACTCTTTTATCAAATGCAGAGTACGAGAAGAGAACAGCAGAAGAGTAGACTGAGCTAGTAAAGCAGGTGTTGCATTTAGATAAGGTCACCCCAGGAGGACTCACCGACTACGTCCTGCGTGCACGCAAGTTCCTGCTCGACTCAAAGAACAATGTCAATCCTTTCGACAACTATACCCCTGAGATTCCTCATGGCTTTGAGCTAAAGCCAGGTGAACCCTTGTTCGAAGAGATGGAAGAGTTAGGTCTGCAGGAATTGAAGAAAGTAGCATTTGTCTTGATTGCAGGTGGCTTAGGCGAGCGCCTTGGCTACTCAGGCATTAAGGTTGATCTCCCAGTGACAACCATCGAGGAGAACTATTGCTACCTCAAGTTCTACGCTCAGTACGTTAAGGCTTGCCATGAGAGAGCAGTTGCTCAAGATCCCTCTCTTAACGTGCCTGAGTTCTATGTGCCCCTCTGCATCATGGTCTCAGACGATACTCATGACAGGACTGTCGCACTCTTGGAGAAGAATAATTACTTTGGCCTCGATAAAAGCCATATTGACATCGTCAAGCAGGAAAACGTAATCCTTAAGTGAAATTGTATACCTCACTCTGAATCATGGCATTTTACTTTACCAGCACTATTAGATAACGATGGAAAGATTGCCCTTCACGAGAGCGGAGCTTTGAAGATCGTGACCAAGCCCCATGGACATGGAGATGTGCACACTCTCCTTTACCAGAACCACGTTGCTCAGAAGTGGGTTCAACAAGGCAAAGAATGGATGGTTTTCATCTAGGATACAAATGCCCTCGCCCTCAAGACCATCCCATCTGTTCGCATTAATCTCATCATCTTATTCTAAGTTCTGGGAGTTTCCCGTAAGAACAACTGGGAAATGAACACTATCGCTGTACCTCGCCGCCCAGGTGAAGCAGTAGGTGGCATTTGCAGACTGATCGATGTGACTGACTCATCTAAGGAGATCGTAATTAACGTAGAGTACAATCAGCTAGACCCCCTACTCAAGCAAAAGTGGGAAAAGGGAGGAGACGTGGCCAACGAGCAAGGATTCTCTTACTTCCCAGGCAACACTAACACTTTAGTGTTCAAGCTTCCTGAGTATGTTGAGAACCTTGAGAGAACCAAGGGAGTCATTCCAGAGTTCGTGAACCCTAAGTATGCTGACGAGGCTAGAACCACTTTCAAAGCACCTACTCGCTTGGAATGCATGATGCAGGACTACCCCAAGCAACTTTCCAACAAGGGCGCTGTTGGTTTCACCCCCGTATGACACCTGGTTCTGTTTCTCACCTGTCAAGAACAACATCAAGGATGGAGCAGCACTCTCAACCAAGAATATGCCCACTTTCTCTGCAGCCCAAGGCGAGCACAAGTTCTTCCAGTGGACTAACAAAATGCTAGAGAAGGTTGGAGTTGAGATTGAGTACAATACTGAAGCAGAAGACTATTGTTAACAATTTGCTAAACTTTCCTTTATGATGCAGATTTATCTAGTTTGTTTGGTAATATAGTGGAATAAAGTTGGCATTTGGACCTAAAATTCTTTTGGACCCCACCTTCGCACTTACACTTTCAGAGTTGAAGCATAAGTTCCAGGGAGCAAACAAGATCTCGAAGGACTCGACTCTCTTCCTGTCTGGCCATTAGTCAGCTGTTGAAAATCTACACCTTAACGGAGTACTTAGAGTAGAGGAAGGCTCAAAGGCATCAGGAGAAGTAGTAAACGCCGAAAGAGTAGTGCTTGAATTGTCTAGTGCCGAGGATCCTGAGGTCTATAGAATTAGAGGCTTCAAACCCAAGCATGTACAGGCTTGATCAAAAGCAGCAAACTATTAAAAGAAAGTAGATTTATATTTTAGAATAGTCTTTTAAAAATGAGATTATTGGAAAAGCTTGAAATTTATTTTTTAAAAGCTAAACAATAATTTTTCGTGTAAATTTTAAGGCAGTTGATCTTGCGATAGTTAACTTATTTAAGATTAAGAGTTAGGGCAAAGTATGTATTTGTTTACTTATGACGACATCATTCACTCTATCTACGACTTTAAGGCAGGATGATAAACAATAGAGATTAAACGAATATAATTGCACTAACTTTCCAATATCTAAAGTTGCATCATTAGTTCATAAATATCTATTAATCTCAAAGTGTATTTGACAGTTTAGAAAATCATTCCACATATGTATATCAGTATTATTCACTCTGCAGCTGCTGCAGCTGAACCGATATGCATATTGACATGAGCGTGAGAGTTAAAGGGGAAAGGTGGACTTTATCTTATTCCAAACATTGGTGCTCTTCACTCTCTTCCCATTTATCTAACCCATCAAGTTGGTTAATTTGCTGTTGCTCCCTCACTAACTAATTAGACTGCTCTCTCAGCATCCTCTGATGCTAAACATGTTCGGTGAAAGGAATCATCCCTCCACCACCAATACCACTACTCCTCAGGTTATCACTGTGATTGGCTTGGCTTTACATTAATCTGGAGTTCTGAGACTGCTAAACACTTGAGACTCCGCTATTTTAATTCTGAAGTGTACCGATAATGCTGCTCTAAGGGTTTACATGAGATAGCATACTCATTTGTTGCTTCTTAGTTTGATATTGCTGAATCTATCCAGCTATCTTATTTGAATACACTTGCTGTTGTTGCTTGTTCTATGAGCCTTGACTGTGCTTGTTATTTACAGATTGCTGTTATTGTTACTGCTGTAAGAGAATCTGTTTGGCCTCCTCAGCAGTCATTGCTAAGTTTGAGAGGTGAGGAGAGAGATTATTGCTGGAGAGGTTTGAGTTAATACCTTGTCTTAAATTTGTAGCTTGCCTGTTGCCAGGTGGAAGCTAGCTCCTCATCCGAGAATTGTGCTAAAAACATTCAAAGTAAATTATGCTTTTCAATAATCTTGGGGACAAGCTTGTTTCCGCCTTGACTGAGATGATAAAGAGCCTAAGCTGAGTTTGGGGCTAGAACATTATTCTAGGGCAGGAAAACAGAAGCTGGCACTTGGACTACTGAGTTAACTGTAGTGGGCTGGAAGTGATGGCTGCTATTTTACAGATCTTTGGCCACTGCTGAACCTGCTCCTATCAAACTTGATAAGTTTTGTAAATGAGGAAGGTTGGGCAACTAGTTCATCATTTGTTTCTACTGCAAAGTAGCTTGAAGAATCTTTAGACCTGTGGCTGCACTGTGATTAGCATGTTGAGGAGAAGTTACAGTCTGATCAGATGAGGAAAGAAGGCCTTCGTTTCCAAACTAATTGCTAATCTGCTGCTGCATCTTTTAAGACTCATTATTGCTTTATTTAAGATGATGGATGGGCAACTTTTTGACTATGGTAACGATAATTTAAATTTGTTAATCTAAAATATATATCCTCTGATTTAAATGGGTAAGTTTAAATTTTCACTTGAGCCTTCTTTCATTCATTATTGCTCCTTTGTGATTGGTTTTTAATTGTTGTTTTTAGCAAGGAGAGCTCAGTCTAGAGAAATTTGTAAGCTTCAATGATTCATCTACATCTCAGTTGCAAATAATTTGAGTTTTCTAAATTCTTATAGGTTACGATTGTCGTTAATTAGGTAGGTTGTAGAAAGCAGAAATTAATCAACGCAAAGAATCAAGATAGTTGAAAGAGGTAGAGGAAGTCTGGGAGGAAGTGAAAGTCAACTCCATCTTTGTTTTAAGAATGTTTTTGAATTAATCTTGAATTAATAATATCTAAGTCGAGGTGGCAGCGGTCGATTAATTTTTAAGACATTGGGGTGGCTGGCGATTAATTTTTAATGTGATCAGAGTTGGAAGAGTGATTGGACTTTAATTAAGAATTCACTGACTCGTCTTCTGGCACTAGTGCTGTACTACTACTACTACTACTCCCCCCCCTCATAAAACGAGTCAGTGAAATAAAAAAGAACTTGTATTAAGTTATTCTATTTCCGCAATTAACTTCTATCTTGAGCTATTAGTTTCTAAATTTCCATGTTGAGGAAGATTGTGATGATTTGATATAGACGGGATGGCGAGCTAAAAGCGCCAATCCTCAATGAACATGTTCGCATCTAGTAACGCAGACGAAGAGGAGAAAGTAGGAGCTATTAGAGACAAGAAGTACGAGGGCTACTCCAACCTCAAAGGCACGCACGAACAAGCACAGAAGAAGACACTAAGGCAGAGAGAGAACGAGCTAGCCAAAGGACTAGAGGAGGAGTACATCGTCAACATGCAGAAGCAAGTCGTCCTCATGGAGCACGAAATCAAACTGCTTAAGGATAGAGAAGTAGACTAAAAGAACAAAGCCAGTGGTTATGAAACACTACTTCGAGATGGAATTCCGTTGAACGAACACTTCCTTGCACTCAAGAACAAGTTTAACAACGAGAAGGATGACTTGGAGAAGCATGTGCACTCTCTAGAGGACGAGCTGAGGAGAGAGGAGCTGGCCAACAAGAACAAGCAGAAGAAGATTGAGATCCTCAAGATGGAGCACGATGAGATAAACCAGCGATACTAGATCTACAAGGACTAGACTCAAAAGCAAGTTAGGGAGTAAGTCAACCAAAGATAAAGTATATGTTGATACTTTTTTTCATGGTTTTAATTTCATTATAGCCTTGATATTAAAAAAATGATATTGGATTGCCAAAAAGATTTGATATTTCAAAATGAGAATGTCTTCTACAAGAGTAACACGTAATTTTAATCGGAATTAATTTCCACATAAGTTTTAAGCCAAGCACAGGCATTTAAAAATACTCCTACAGCACCCCTGACTATTTCAAGATATAATAGAGAGTTTTAGCTGCTGAATTGAGCAAGACAAGTAGCCATCAGCACATATATTAAAGTCTTCTCTCTTGCTCTGTTCTTTTATTTGGGGGTGGGAGTATAAATTAAACAGTTGCAATAATCTGAAATATAAATGACATCTTTTATTCCCAATAGGTGAGCTTACCCTTCCCACTCTAATCTTCGACTCTAGGAAGCCAGACACTCCCATGCAGCCTCTTATAACGGTTGGCAACTACCAGTCAAAGATTGATCTAAGCCAGTTTAAGAAACTTGCCGCCATACCTGTAAATATATTTTTTCATCTTTCTGTTTCTTTGACTAACACTAAATATTCTAATTCTAATTGCATTATAGGGATAAGCTGCTTCAATTTTTGAGCGTAACAAGAGAGCCAATGAGGAGGTGACTATCAAGCCCATAACTTAGAATAAGTTCTAGCCCGAAAACTATAACCCCAAGCACTATCTCAAGCCCTACGAGATGAGCCAAGATGTCAGAGAAGTGCCACTCAATAGCTTGCACTCAACGAGGATCTTTAACCGCAGACAAGCAGCTTAAAGTCTAGCCAAGCTCCCAACACTTACTAATTATATATCGCAGATTATTATAATTGCTAATTCTCTGGTGCAAGTTGATGGTCTTGCAAAGGAAGTGAGGAGAACAGATTTCATGGAGACTAGGTCCAACAGTTAGTTTAAGCAGGCTGAGAATGCTCCTAATATTCCCACCAAAAGCACATCAAACTCAAGACTCAATCTGCTAGCAGAGAGCAGGAACTACATTTCTCAAAATGAGATATAGAGGAATTTATAGACTTACAAGAGTAACAAGATATTCTTCAAGCCAAGCTAGCCTTATAATGAATGATCTATTTCAAAGTGGATCATCAAGGTAAGCAGCAATAGTAATGATAACTTTCTCTCGTTTTAGCTGTAAAGACAAGTAGCTTCAAGCCAGGGGATACCATGACTGTAATTTCAAGAAATGGAGGATGGCTGACCGTTGATCCCCTCACTCAATAAAATACTAATCTGTAATCATTATAAGTATTAGCTCAGAGTCGTAAGAACGCTTTTGAGAAGCAAGCTAGAGGCAACATGCACAAGACTTCTCACATGTCTCCCTCTTGGATGCAAACCGAAGCCAAAAGAGACGAGGAGAAAGTTAAGCTTTTTGAACCACTCACAGTCAAGAGGCAAAACCTAAGGTGCGAGAGCAACAGACTTTACCTAGCCGATAAACAGGAGCCAGCCAAGAGTGTATTTAACCTTGGCCAACTCAGACACAACGTAATCTAATTATTCTTTAAAACATCATTATGTAGCAATATTTATTAATGACTAGGGATGAAGCTTAGTCATCACTAGAGGTAATGCGAAACTATTCTACGCAACCTATTAGACTACTTGAGTGGAAGGAGAATCCCTCCAAGCAAAAGTATGATACCGGAAGGATCACTGGCAAAATTGGATCTACTGAAATTGCATGAAATGAACAAACTTATTTGTGGGTTGGAACCAAAAATGGAGAAATGAATTTTAACTTTATTAGAAAGTTTTTTATTGCCAAAAATTCTTAGATTATTTGAATAAGTTAAGTTTATAGCTTTAAGAATAGATCTTAGTTGGTGTATTTTAAGAATTAACTCTATCACTGTCTGAAGTAGTGATGAGGTTGCGCATTCTGCATAGTAAAATAAGACAATGAATTTAGCATGCCGACATGGTTGACTACCTTTCGCTTTTCTGACATGTAGCTTTTTACAAATTCCAAGAATTCCTCCCTCTCTAGTTTCATGTATCCTAGTAATATTCGCAAGTATATAAGAAAATAAGTACTTTCTTCATATCAATAATCGAGCTTGAGGGACTAAGATTTCCTAACGGCTTGCAGAGCGACAAGGTTCACGATGTTCTCAATATCAGCTCCAGATAAGCCCTCAGTCTGCTTAATTAAATTAAACCCTTCTTAAAATATGCTTAGCTGCATTCTAAATATCATCCTCTTAGAGTTAGTGCTGCTTATTTTTCAAATGAATCTAAAAGATCTCCTATACACAAAGATTAATTGATTATTTTTATTCCTTCCTTGCCTCATCATTAGGTAGCTTGATCTCGATCTTCTAATCAAATCTGCCTGGCCTCTAAAGAGCAGGGTCAAGTGTAGCCGCTAGATTTGTAGCAGCCACTACGAGTATCTAGTCATTCTCCTCAAATCCGTCCATTTGGTTCAGTAACTCATTAAGAGTAGTCTCCATCTCTCTGTGGCCTCCTCCCATGATGTAGTTGTTGTTTCCTCTTGAGAAACCGACAGCGTCAATCTCGTCTATGAATATCATGCAAGGACTTTGCAACCTCGCTTGAGTAAAGATGTCACGTATGCGCTTTGCTCCTAGACCCACGAAAACCTCCACGAACTCAGAACCCGAACAGAAGATCACTGGAATTCCTGCCTCGGTGGCAGCTGCTTTAGCTACTAGCGTTTTACCAGTGCCTGGAGGTCCAAACAAAAGTACACCTCTGGGCATTTTCACACCAGCAGAAGCATACAGAGTGGGATTTCTGATGCAATCAATGATGTCCTTCAAGGCGTTCTTGGCCTCCACGCATCCACCTACTTGCGTGAAATCCTTAGCCTACTGCTTATTTATCATGTCTTTCTTTTGCTTTCCAGTAAACTTATGTGGGTCTCTCCTATAAAAAGGCTAAGAATTAAAATTCAATGCGAATTCGTAATTGTGATTTATGATTGCTATTAAACTTACATGCTGGAGAGCATCTTATAAATAGCATAGGAATAGGCGCATCCAACAAGGGCGTAGATCACATGCACTTCGTTTATTACAGGGCTGCTAAAATGCACTCCACTCTTTTACAACGACTGAGTTAAATCTCTGTCCTCAATCACTGACTTCATAGACGTCAAATAATTAATCCCATTTCTATTATAATTAAAAATTTAATGCAAAAATTAGGATAATTCATTTACTGATTTGAGATATTATTATTTTATATCCTCTATTTTGAGTTTAGTTCCGTTGATTGGTGACTTGAGGTAACAAACTACGAATGTGCTCCAAATTACCACCTAAAATAAGAGTGTCAAAAATGTTCCATCTTTTAATTTCATCCTCTGCTCTTAATTTCTTACCTTGCTGAACTCTTTGCCTCTGATCTTTTCCATGACCTCTGTAATGGGCGCCAAGCTATTATACGCACTCCTTCCAGCGTATAGAGCAGCTATCACTGCTGCTGACGCAATCACAGTCTTCAAAGTTTTCTTAGTGAACACTATCTCCTTCATCTGATTGAAGAAGTTTGACATAGAACCCTCACCTTCACCTGATTAATTGATTTACTGATTACTGCTTTGCAATTCTTAATCGCTATCCACTTGCTCTTTTTATTTAGAATCTTCCTTCTTCGAGCTCTCTGTGCTGCTTTGAGGCTTCTCCTGGGATTGTAAATTTTGACTCATTGTTTTATTAATTAAATAGAGGTTGGAATTAATTAATACCTTTAAATGATCAATATATTTATTTATATATTTAAGTGTCCTATCCAATCCTGAAACATCAATTAACCAACCTCGCTAGAGTTTCAAACTTATGTAATTAAGAAAATTTCTACGATATTATGCCTCATAGACGCTTAAGTTTCTAAACGAGAATAGCGTTCGCTCCTCCTTTACTTTTATTCCTGTTTATATCACTTGGCTAGAGCTTTTAAAATAAAAGAAGTATCTTTAACTTCTTCTTTGCTGATCTTGATCTGTTGTGGTGACCGAATTTTTATACAAAAATATTATAGAAAGAAAGACCCGAAGCATCTTCATTAACTGCTCTGAAACTCCTTCCAGTTTTAGAGGTAACATTCTTAGCTGTATTTGTTTGCCTCGCTCCACCGCCTACAGTTGTTTTCCCTTCTTTCAATTTCTCAATTTTCTCTTTCTTCAACTTCAATTTTCGTTTTAACTCCTTAATTACTATCTTTTACTCATCTATCTAATCTTTCTGCTCCTTTCTCTTTGCATCGGTGGCTTTGAACTCACTTTATAGTTCCCTATATTTCTATTTCAAAGCCTTGTACTTTGAGTAATAGCGATTTTCATCTTCTTGCTTAACTTTCTTTACGATTAAGGAGTTCTCTTTCTCAACCTAAGTAGGAAGCCTAATCTAAGAGGAGTTTTGCTTTTAGTCACTAAAGTAATTCTTGTGAAGATCGGAATGAGAAGTCTAATGGCGCCTCTTTAAAGTATTTTCCTGGCTATTGACCTTACCCAAAGCGGGCTTACTTGTGTTCATATTCTTGCTCTGAAGTGGCAAGGATGCTTTGAAAGAGATATTCTCATTATGACTATGCCCAGAACTATAAAATAAAACTTCTTCTTGATTTGGAGAGTCGTTGCTTAGTTTCTGAAAATCTAACTTGCCGCTTGGCTTTACCTCCCATCTCACTCTCACTATCGATCTATTGCTAGTGCTTTCGAGCATAGCTATACATATTCTCCTTGTCTACTTTTAAGTCTTAAGTCATCGATCTCTTTAATGATTGGGATCTTGACAGACTCCTTCTTGAACTTTATTGTGAGAGGGATCTCTTTCTCTCTTATTTACTCCCACTTCTGTGTGCTCTCTCCTTGGATCTAGATCCAAATTTGGTTCTCTCCTCCCTCTCTTTCTATTTCTACTGCTATTTGTAAAGTTCCATCTTTTCCCTAATCTGAAACTTCATTTTCTCATTTACTGATATAGTGCTGTCATTCAAGTTTGCATGAAGCACTTCTTGTCTTGACAACACTTCAGAGGGCTCAGTATCTCCATGCTAGCTCAAACTTTATCTAGTCCACTTCTGATTCTCTTCTGTTTGCTGGGTGCTGCTCTCATTAATCTAATCATAGTTTCTTATCCCTCTCTAATTATTCTGATGTATCAAGGACTAATATTGCCTATCACTCTCGTCATAGCTCTAAGCCTCCTCATTTTAAGCATACCTGGCTCCTTAATTTAGTAAGTTAGCAGTATCTTCCTCTGTGTTACTTAAATAGTCAGTCTCAGTTATCGATCTTGCCTGATCTGGCTAGAAATCTAGCTTTTGCCTCAGGTTATTTGTCGACCGCACTTGATTGTAGCTCTGTTGATCGCCAACTCTTTTTGGCCTGGGTCTCTCATTTGAATCGTTGATGGCCTCAAATCTCTCTCTGATGTGCTGGGAAGTTAGAGGTAAACTTGAGCTCTAAGATTTATCTTGGGAGTCTTGCCTTGGTCTTGGAGGGGGTCTGGAATTGCTCTCATTAACTTGTCTAGGATGATTATACTTTTCATTTAGCTGTGCTCTTTGATCCTCAATCTCTTATTGCTAATCCATGAATTGCTTCTTCAGCCTCAGAGGGAAGGTTTGATAAGATAGAGTTGTACCGCTGCTGTCACTGTCTGATTCATTCCTCCTCTGTTCTTTTCATAAAACATCATTCTAACAAAATGGGTATGCTATCTTTGCTTGCAAGTCTGTTATCTCTCTTAAAAGAGTTTTAAGCTTTATCCTCTGTATCATCATTCATTCTTGTCTTTTCATTTAAGGGATCTTGGACCATGAAATTATTTTGCATAAGTTTCCTGATCCTACTCTCATTTTCTTCCTGTATCTTACTAATCTTAGCCTACGCCTCTTGCTCTCTTCTTTAGCTAGATTGCTGCGCACTATTTTGAGTGTGTGGTTGGTATTCTTAAACCTTCGAAGATGGCAAATAAATTAAAAATTAATCATTATGCTAAATGCAACTAGCTTAAATTAGATGAAGATATCTGCTGCTTTTCATTTTTGGAACCAAGCTTATTCTCCAAGCCTTTAATCTTATTTTGAAGAGAGGCAATATCATGATGAATCTTAGAGAATGATTCCTCCTAAAGCTTTAGCATCTCAATATTTGCAGAAGAACCTAATGAACTCAATTGCTATGGAGAAAATTCTCTACCAGCCTCTCTGCGGTCTTCATACTTAGTAGCAAGACTTTTTTGGGGTTATTGTTGAGGAAAATCATTGTGCCCTAATTTTCCTACTTAATTAAATCGTCCCATGGTGTGGGGATAGTGCTAGTCTTGCTTTTGATTGGACCAAAGGTTTGTATCACCTCCACCAAGAGTCGACTCTTATTCTTCTTGCATGAATCTATAAGCGTTCTTATTGCTAATATGAGAGATTTCTTCGTTCTTTAACTCCTCCAGAAACATTCTTAGATTAGAGGACTCATTTTTCGCTTAGGTGAGATTACCAAATTAGTTCTGTCTGTTTGAGTTCTATGTAAGATTCAAATGAGAATTTTGTCTCTGCCCCATGTTTTACTGTTAATGTGGAGGCCTTTTAAACTCTCTTAATTATAATATTAGCATATTTTAAAACTCTCTTGAACTCGATCTGTTTTAAGTAAGATCATTTTAGGAAGGCTTGAAGGTATTTTATTAGTTGAAGCTTGCATCACTATTGTCACTTACTACACTTTTATTTGTATCTCCAGACTTTTAAAATAAAGCAGTTTGCATCATCATTATTTTATAATAAACTTTTTAAGCTCAGAAATTCCCTCATCTAGAATATAGTGCATCTATCTTTCCTGTTCAAAGGAGGGTAGCTCTTCTCCGAAAGTTGCACTTCTAACTTATCTGTCCCTCATTTAGGGCTGTCTCTGCATCTGATTGCTGTTCTATGAATCATTATTCTTACTGCTGCTATGATTTTAAATTCTGCTATCTTCTTGTCTTGAGTGTCCACTATTGTACTACTACTAGTTCTGACTGTTATAATGGTTTGGGTTCGGCAGCAGTCTTTGAGGTGGCAGCTACTACGGTAGGGAGTATTACTAAGAGTTGTGAGTTTATGGATAGTAGCGGGGTTAGCTTGATGAGTTATAGTGGCCAGGTTTTTAATTTGAAGAAGAGTTGCTGCTCATTTTAATTTTCAAATTTGATTTAAGTTGAGAAAAAACTATGCTTATAATAACATAAATGACTTTAGATAATTGAAGAAAGAGAGGAATTGTGAAATTAATAATTAATCTACCTTCATATTTTAAATGGACATCCTTGACCTCGCTTCTTCTCTCAAGCATCTTCAGCATAACGGAGTTGGTCTCAACAAAGAAGAAATGTAAGTCAGCACATTTAAACCTGCTTTAAGAGAGGTGCTACTGGCTCCTTCATGCTTCTTTAACTGATGAATGTTGAAAACCTTGATTAACCTAATGGATTTAGATTGCAGCTTGAATTGGGTCTGCAGTAACTGTTGGGGCAGCAGGATGGTGAGCAACAGTTTGAGGAGCTAACTCTTTGGGGAAAAATAAATGGACTCAACGCTGACTACTAAAGTTTAGAGATCATGATAAAGTTAATTTATTGTTTAGTAGTTTGTTAATTAACTAATTGTTTACATCGCCATGGGTTTAAATTACAAGTTCAAGTATGAGTTCCCCGAGAAAGTTTTCTTCTACGCCCTATCCACAAACTTCGTAAGCATCTAAATCATTAATCAACTTTTAGCAATTCAAACCCTTCCCAGCATTGAACGATCAGCACAAAGATAAGTATAATGAAATCAAGTCACTCATCTTAGGGCTTCCAGACAAAGTTCATATTGAAGTTGAACCTAAGAAGACAGAAGAGGAGTAGGATAATCAGCAAGAGCAGGCTCCAAAGGAAATTGATCCTCTAGCCAGCTCTGAATCAGAAGACGAGGCAGCTAAGATAGTCAAAGTTAATCTTAAGGAGATTGACAGAGTACACTATATTGTCAGAGCAATTGAGAATGATTGCTAAGTTGTTCCTCATGGTGCATTCAAATGAGTGATAATTTCTCATACTCCACTTTGAAATAATTCAAGTTGAACACTCAGCATGAAGTGCAGAGAAGTGAGGCATTCAGAGGCTTGAGCGTGGAAGAGGCATTTAACTTGAGCTCGTATGCGCACTTTAGAAATGTTCAGCAGAAGGAAAAGAAGGAGGGACTTGAGAAAGATGACGCTATCTTTGTGCACACCATCCTTGATGAAATCACATAAGACAAGCCAATAGGATAGTGGGCAATTCAAAAGGACTCCACTGGGAGAGTAGCCATCCTCAGGAACTTCTAATGGCCAGGATTCTTCGCCTATCACAAAGCTGGAACTAAGAGCTTCGGATCTTTCTATTTAGGAGATGGACTAAAGAATGCAGAGCTGCCTTTTATGCTATGAACTTATCTCAAATACTCTCAATATATTTAAGTTTCCTCCAATTTTAACCTTTCTCAGCATATGTTTTTACACAAAATAGTTCATAGTAGAAATAAATGACTCATTAGCTAAGTAATTGCTTCATTCATTATGCAATTTCAAAAGCTGTTAATTTAGTTGATGTGATTGATGCTGGTACCAGAATGAGTCTCATAGATATTTGAAAAGTCACATTCCATACTAGTATGCTAAGGTAGAAGATAGATCTGAGAAAAATGGTAAGGCAGTGGTCTGTTCTTCTCCCTAGTAAAGAACTCACTATTCTAGCTGTGACCTATTAGAGTTTAAGAGAACGAAGTTGCTTACAAAGTTAAATGCAATAAATATGCAAACTAGCACAATGAAATAGGGTTCTTTGATTAATTCCATAATTTATTTATTTTTAATTATTAAAGTATGAAGATTTTCATCTAGAAGATTAAATACTTTGAGAAGCTTCAAATTCTATTTTTTTAAAAAAAAAACTAGATGTTTATAATTTAATAATTCTATAATATATGTTTTATGTGCATTCAAAGATAAAAAATAAAAGATCATTAGACTCACTTATCTGTAAAAATCCTAACAACATTAAAAATAAAGACAAATATCCTACTAACTTTTAAAGATGCTTAAGAAAGTATAAATTGAAATAACTTCATAATTTTAATTGATCCATTTTAAATTAAATAAGATTAGAGTAACATCATTGAGAGTTGGATCTAGACTAGAGCTGTGATTGTTGCCAACATCAGGACATAGCATTACTATCTGAAAGAGATAGATAGAAATTATCCAAGCAAATAAGTTAGGTGTCTTCCTCCACAATTCTAGTGGATACGTAGTCAAAATGAAAAACACTAGAAATCCGATCACAAATACTGCTGAAAATATGCCTGGATTAAGGTTTGAAATCGAGAAACTTCCTATGGTTATTGGATTCATAATAGGTTCCCCAGGAACGTGCTTTGGTGTAAAGTAGCAAACTGATTAGTCACAGCAGTCTTGGCAACCAAAAATATGGTCAATAGCTCCAAGACCCTCAGAGAGACCGATTGATACTATTATCTGAAATAATCGTTGTAATTTTAGGGATCAAAATTTTACCGGGATGATAGCAAGTAAGCAGTCAGAAGGATAGCACGAACCGAGATGAGACTAAATAGTTTAAAGAAGTAAAGCTTATTTTACCCTCAAAAAGTCAGAAACTAAAAATACTACGAGTCCAACTAAAGGAGAGAAAATGTAGCTCATATCAGGGTTGCACCTCGACGCCGCATATAGCATAACTGTGCCAGTCATTACAACTCTGGATGGTGTGCTACTAGATCTAGGAGCAGTGAGAGTAAATGCTCTTGCAGGTTAGTAAAGGTGAGGTCGTTTTCTGAAGCAAAATCTTTTACACAGCTGACCAATTATGCAAATGAACATGTAGTAGTGAGTCATTAACCTCTAAAGCAAAATTAGAATTATTGAAAGCCAATGTGGATATTATTACTGCTTCCTTTACGTAGGATAATAGTACGGTTTCTTATCTAGTACTGAATAAGTGCCTGAGATTTGAAATTGATTATTAATTCCATTCCTAAAATTTTACTTTACTTTACTTTACTATTACTGCTTCCTTGTCATTCTGATTCAGACTGAGGAAAACTACGACCAGGCCCCAGAACTCAACTGAGCAAAGATCTGAAAGCTAATTATAAAGAGACAATAATTGACTCTTACAAGAGCTTAGCAAAGAGAAAGGAGCAAATAGATAGCCCAGTGATTTCCTTGATCTCTGGGCTCTTTAAATATGGAAGTACTGGAAGATCTCTATCAATTTATTATCCAAATTCCAAAAGTAAGAATCAAATTCATGTGGCAACTCATAGGTATCTAGATAGAAAGATTAAATTCATCCATTATAATCTTATTAATTTAAAATAGATTGAGGACTCTTATATCTTACATTTAAGTTTCCTGGGTTGATTCTTAGGCTAGTCAATTGCTTTTCTTTTAATCGCAAAGAAAGAATAAGGGAAGTCTTCCATATAATGAGAGCATGAAGTACAAACTCCTTTGCTCTTTTTGTTTTCTGAAGCCTTTTTGTTATTAGAATTTTGACTTTGTTCCATTAAATTATTAATATGTTGCACTATAATTTTATTAGATATTTCTCTCTCTATCTCCCAATATTTCTCTCTCAATACTATTCTAATCCATTGATTATATATAGCCTTGAGACTAAGTTGTACAATGAACAGCACACGAAGAAAGTGCTAGACTTTGAGCGTCATGGTCTAAATTAGCGGCTGGGTGACTATCGCAATGATAACTAGAAACGAGCAAGAGAGATCCAAAGGAACAAGATGTTCTCCAAGAAAGATGAAATTAGAAAGAAGAAACAACAGGAGCAGGAGAGACTCTAAGCAGATATCAGGCTTCTGGGAAAAGAGCTAGAGGGCTAGGATATTCTACTTGACTAGGAGACCAGAAGACTGGCTGATAAACACCTACTCAAAAAGCAGCAAGAGAAGACGCAACAGTTGGATCAAGAATGCGGCAAACTCAATATATCTATCAGCATCTAAGAGAACCGAATTAAGGACCTGGAAAGGGCTTGAGGAAGAATACCATGTTTCATCTTAAGGACCTCATCTAAGAGAAACTCTTAGTGGATAAGGAGAACGATCAACTTGAGTCTAAGATTCAAGGGAGGGGAGTGAGTGAAGCAGAGGCCAAGCATAAGCAGTTTGAAGCTGAGAAAGAGTAACTGAAGAAGATTCAGCACTCTTTGATAGCTTAGAATGACTTGAGTTAGTTCTTGCTCAAGCGACTGGAGCAAGAGGAGGGGAAGGCAAAGGATATGCTCGATGAGAAAATTCAACAGCAGAGTAATCTGACACTCCACACTGAAGATCTTAATGACAGTAGAGCTATCTCCCAGAGAAATAGAGAGGAGATAATCAAGCTGCAGATTAAATTGTCTTAATTGCAAGCCTATGAGGAGAAGACTAAAGTCGAATATGATAAGCTTGCTGGTGAGAATGAGCGACTTGCAAAGAATAATAAGCAGCTAGAGACTGAGAACGAGAGACTTAGCAAGGAGATTAGACTTACTGTGCAGAAGATAGACACGAACTCTCTCCTTAAGGAGATAGATGTTGAAGATATAGTAATCCAGGCCTAGGCCAATAAATAGAAGAATATGCAGCTGTAAAATCTCATCCACAAATGGGAGTAGATCATAAAGCAGGAGTAAGAATTAGTCTTATGATGATCGGGTTTTAAAGTATATAGAGTAAGATAAATGGTAGTACTAGTAGTAGAGTTACTTCTTCCTAATATTGAATTTATTCCTTTAATTACGAAGAAAGAATACATTTTAAGATAGGGAGAAAGTACCAAAAATAAATGTGAATTTTGATAAATCTTTTTAAGTGATCTATATAACAAATCTGCAGTGGAAGTGAAAATTATGAGCAGACTTTTATCAAGAAATAAATGTAATCTTACTTTGATTATAAAGTGAAGCACTAAGCAATTAAAAGGCCCTCACTTAGTGTAGATTTGTTTTAAGATGACGAATCAATTGAGGATTTCATTTCAACTCTTGAGCAAAAAGAAAATATACTCCTCAATACTTAAAAAATTGAAGGCTCTAGTTAGCAACATATTGATTCACTTGTTGACTATCAAATTTAAAAAGGAGCTCTCTGATCATACAAAATAAATAAATCCATCTTATTCTATCATCAAGGCTTGTTAATAAAAATAATTCTAACTGTATTTAGGCGAGTCTATGAATTTGAATTTTTACGAGAGTACTACCGCACTTATAAATAAAGAAGGATTGACTAAAAGCTCTGTCATAGAGTAAAGCGAGCCAGTTATACCTAGTCTCAAGCATAATAGTCGCTCTGATAATAGGCAATATATCAATAATATTTTAACTTTTGGCATGGAATCATAGGAAAGAATAAACCCATAATCTTAAACTTGATGGCCACTCCAGTTTCTCCTTCACCAAGCAGCACCAAGAAATTTAAATCATACTTGATTTCTCATGCATTTAATTATAAAGAAGAGAAAGCGTAGTAGTAGGCAGATTCCCTCAAGCACTCTTGCTCCTTAGGATTAATTCCTAAACTATAAGCATGTTTAAATTTAAACTATGAGAACGAATAAACCGATTCAGAAAAGCAATTTGAAGATACCTATCGTTGATTAATTGAAAAGCAAGATCAGACAGCTAAGTTAAGCTATGATTGTTATTATATTCTGCACTTATAAAAGTTGAGCATGGGGTCAAAGTAAAAGAGTGGGCAGAGTGAAGAATTGCAGAGTGTAACTGTCTAGAGCTCATCCCCCAAAAACCAGAGAATCAAATCTGCAAATAGAAAGAGAGTCGAGTAACTTGAAGCTTAAGACAAGTACAAGCGTTAGTAGACACAAGCCGTTTCATCTAAAAAGAAAGCCAAGAAGACCTTAGATGGAGGGGTCAAGATTAAATTATACTTTATATCAATGATTATATAATTAATTCACCCTTGTAACCATCGGACTCGAAGAACACCTTAAATGGGGCTGGAGATGGCAATATGATGAAGAGGAATCGCTGACCGTTTAGATTTTACTTGAGTAGCCGAATGGAAGACGACAGGAGTGAGAGCAGTCAACACAAAATCAGAAAGTAAACTAAAGCTCTCTTACCGTGGCTGATGTGGAGATTGCTTAATGAATGTGAGAGTCGAGCAACACGTTAATTATCGGAAGTGATCTGGCTCAAAGGCAATTAGAAAGAGCCAGACTTTCAGGGTTTAGGCCTAAGGAAGAAAAGAATCTGCTCTCTCACGCTTTTCATAATGCTATTTTCGTAAATGTTAATAGCTAAAAGACTTAAAAGGTTGAAGAATGTAAGAGTGGACTGAAAAGAGAAACAGCAGAAATGATAAACATTTTAGCATTTGAAATAATAAGGGCTGTCTCTCCTATTAATTTGAGAAATATTGATCTGCTAAGAACTCCATCAGAGAAGTTTGACTCCTCTAAAGATTCGCCTTCAGAGGGATAGCAGTTCCGCAATAATTTGGTGACATAGGCTTAGCAAATCAATATGAAGCAAAGAGTCTCAAATACATCATCTCCTGAATTGAATAGACAAGAGACCAGAAGAAGGTAGTAACTTAAAAAATGGAGCCTTATTTTTAAAGTTTAACTAGAAAATTAGAAGGCTCTTGATTAGATAGCTGAGTTTTAAATGATATAAAAAGAGGGCTCTGACTAGAACAATGTCCTTTTTTTAGTATTAAATACTTTATTTTTAATGAGGAGAAAGCCTTAATTTAAAAATCAGAAACTCAATCTGGGAATAGGTTCAGTGTGATGAGATTTTTGTAAAGTATCCATAGTATTTTTATCCATGTAATAAAAGACAGCAGCCAGACTTAAGATACCTCCAAGTAAGTCAACTCTGTAGAAACTAACGCTTAAAACATGAATGAGGAATCAAACGGTGGAACTGCAAACTACTTGCAAGTTCCTGGCTCTGATTCTACATATTATTCATAGTCTAGCATTGCAAAAGAATCTCAAGCTAACTTCTTATTACCAAATTAAACAAGCCAAGGACTTCTTACAAAGACTTCTTTTCTTGCTGTCCCCAAGAATCCTTTTGAAACAGATTTCATAATATAAAGGTCAATCATTGGAATTTTATATTCACCATACTTTTCTCCTTCTAACAAATAAATCTTAAAGTGTGAATTCATATATCATTCAAGTGATAAAATTTTTCATTCTAAGTGGAAAATATGAATTTCTTAAATAAATCATGGAAAAATAAAGGAATTAGAAACTCCTAATCAGAGATTGAAGAGAGACAGAGAGCTCAGGAAAAAGAGTGAGAGAGGTGCAAATGTGTTCTCAAATGCGGACATATTCACAGATGACTATGCACAGTTGAATTCTAGGAAGAAAACAATGAGGAAGCACTACAAGAAATGGATGCTCTATCTATTTTAATTTCAAGAAGATCATATATTTTAATATCCAGAGGACTCATTCAAAGTCAAATGGGACCTGTTCATTACATTCAAAAAATAAGTTTAATACAAATCTTCTGAGACTCTTCATATTTTAAATTGTAAGAGAATCCTCATTTCATATCTCTTTATAGATTGCTTTTATTCACTTGCTGTTAGGCACCATTCTCTCTGGCTTTCGTTTATGTAGACACTCTGAAATGGACAATTACGAAATAAACTTTATTGATTTGAATTTGATATTACGAATGCGATAGTTGATGGGTGCTTCTTCTTCGACATTTGCATAAACTTTATATCTTGCTACTACGATAGTGAATTAAGCAGATGATATTTTTTATTTAAGTGACTTTGAGTTAATCGAAGATAGGAAGACAGTTGCAAGAGGCTACTTATACTCTTGGTTTACAATTGATTTCCTGTCCATAATTCCATTTGACCAAATCCTTGACAGCTAAAGCTTCAACAAACTTGCAAGAATTGCCAGAATTGGCAAAATGTACAATCTCATAATAATTTGTAATCATTAGATTAAGAAATTAAAGAATTCTAAAATCTAGATAGTAAGTGAAAATTCTCTCTCTCTTTTTTGATATCTCATCTCTAAGATTTTATAGTTTCAACGTCCTTGGAAATCTACTAAACAGTTTGCAAAATCTTTCCAAACATGTTTAAATCAATATTTAGCATAAGAAGTGCAATAATTTAGTTAAAGTTCTCTAAGTTGTCGATTCTTTGGATGAGCTATTAATTTTGATGTTCTTAGTTAGAGTTTTGCGACGTATCCATACTCTTCCTCTTATTTTTATCCTACTTGAGTTTAATGGACTTCTTCTTGTCATTCACCTTATTTTGCTTCCTTTTATCTGATCTCTTGTCGCTTTCATCCTAAGAGGAGACTCTTGATTTATGCTTTGCCATTTTCTTCTTCTATTTGAGCTTTTCCTTTTGCCTTGCAGATAGTGATTCATTACTGCTATCAGACTCTCTAATCTACTTGGTGTCTGA
Organism: Tetmemena sp. SeJ-2015; assembly: GCA_027382625.1. NCBI lineage: Eukaryota > Ciliophora > Spirotrichea > Sporadotrichida > Oxytrichidae > Tetmemena > Tetmemena sp. SeJ-2015. The sequence goes on from JAJKFJ010021464.1 coordinate 49,948, forward strand.
CCCTCGGTTAGATCTAAGAAATCAGAAATTAATAACACTCAATATCTATTGAAGAAGTGGCCAAACTTCTTTTTGAAGCTCTTCATAAATTCTTGCTCCTCTTTAGACATTGCTAACTTCTTCTCAAGCTTTTCTTTCTCCTCCTGAGTTTTCTTTAATATCAAAAGTTCTACATAAATATAGGATCATTTTCTTATCAAAGACTATTCCTCCTTGGACACTCAGTCGCCTAATTTCGTTGATTTTCCTCTTGAGAGTGTTCGCTCCCTTGGATTTAAATTCAACAGACTGACTTCCTGCGTTTAGGCTAGGGCCACTTCTAGAAGCAACTTGAGCTGAGCCTCTTCGTCCCATGGAGGCACTCTGACGCTTGGCTTAGAAATTGATCTTCCTTTCGTTTGTGGAAACAGTATGGATTTTAATTTCAGTTGGACCTGCCCTTTCAATCTTTAAGTCTTCTGCGATTAAAGGAACATTATAAACCTCAACTAATGTTCTCTGCTTAATTTAATATTGCTTTGTGACTACGATGCTATCTGAAGAGGGGGATTTCATATGCTCAGAGGGAGTTAGGGTTTGCTTTTTTACTTCTTCTACATCACCAGGTACTAATGAATCCTTTAGTTCTACTATTTTCTACTCAGGTTCAATTGGAATGACCTAATCTTCAAGTATGTTTATCTATATTTTCATTTCCTAAGATCTTTATGTATTGAGGCGAGTCCGCAAATTTTAATTATAGTCGTGGGGAGGATTGTTAGTGGAGGGATTTGCATCTGCTTTTTAAGATTTATTATCAGACTAAGTGCCAGACTGGCTTTTGCTCTTTTAAGAATCATTGGAGCTCGAATTCAAAAATAATATCAAGGGTATCATATAGATCTAATTCAATTAGAATGATATATATGCACAATAAATTTTTACAAATGAAAGTAAAAATGAATCTGAGTCAGAATTGGAACTTGTATTATCATTTGAGCTACTACTGGGCTTTGAGTCTTAGTCTCTCTCAGTTTGCTACTCTTTTTGATTTTCACTAGTACATATTGAGTCTGGCTCCTCATATCCATACTCATCTTCCTCCTCTTCTTATTCCTCTATCACAGATGCTCTTTTCCTATTCTTAAAGCTTACTGTACTGTTCTTACTATCGCTACCTCCCTGTTTTTAATTTTTCTTCATATACCCTCTGAAATCTTCCTCCTCTGCGCCTTAATTCCCTCCAGTGACACCTCCTCCGCCATGTATCATATCTTTCGAACTCTCCTCAGATTTTTCAAGCTCCTCATCAATTTATTTGAGACTGAGACTGTTTTAGGAGAAGTTGGAGACTTCCTTCACATCTGAAATAGTCAAGTGCTTCTTCAACTTCTTCTCTTTGTAGTCTTTTATAAACCTGCTCCCTCTACTTGAGTTCAGGTAAGCCATTTGCTTTGAATGATTAAAAAATAAAGCCAATATTTTATTTAGGGAATGATCAGAAAGTCCAATCTTGGAGGAGCTGCCGAGAGAATTTAAAATGGTGGACTGTCTGAAGGAGCTGAGGTTACTCTGTCTGTTTGCCTACTCACAGTATTTGATGGCGTCAATTTTAAGCTGCAGTTCTATCTTCAGTCTTCTGAAGCAGTTCATAAATAGCATGTCAAATACATCTGGGAATTCTACCTTCAAAATACTAAGTGTGATTAATTAAGCGCACATTTTTAAATGTTTCATCTTGTCAATATCTTCAAGAGAAAGCGTAAGTAGCTCGCAGTTAATGAGTGCTTGAACATAGAACCTCCTGTACAGGTCCTTAGACTTTTGAGTTCTCCTTCTCATATTAGTTCTAATGTTCAGCATCTCGGTGTCTATCACGAGATCTATCAATCCAAAGTGATCACCCTTGTCAATTTATATGTAGACTGTGTTTTCAAATCTTGGTAGCACATATCCAGCCATTCCCTTCACCATGAAGAATACTAAAGAAAAAAGGATTATGCACACACTTTCTTACTATCTTTGATGTCATCACCTTCCTTGTAAACATACTCATAACAACAAATACATGACATGCTTATTAATACTCTTGCTCTGTGACTAGAAAGTGCTTGAGAAGTGGCCCCACCCAAACAATGAAGTGCTTATCCTGATACCTGAAGAACTCTATCTCTCTGTAAATATCTTTATGGATCTCCAAACTGAGCTCAACCTTCAGTTTGTGTGGAAGTTCATCCATGAAGGAAATGAAGTCCACATAGTTTTTGCTGTGGTCATACTTTATATGCTTTCTTAGCTCATCGAATAACTCAGTTCCAATGTTATACTACCTCTTTATGTCATTCAAAGTGGCCATCTTCTCTTTTAACTTATAAAGCAAGGGATTATAATATAGCTTTTTTTTAGATTAACTTAGCTTGAGAGGCGTCATAATTTGAGATGATAGAAGAGAGAGCACCAGTTGCGAAGGAAAAAGAAATTACTCCTATAAGCATAAGAAGAATAGAGATGAAGCGCTCTCCTGTGCTATAAGCATGAATATCCCCGTAGCCTACAGTCACGATGGTAGTCACTGTGAAGTAAAATGAAGTCATGTAAAGTGTGAAGTCATCGAAGTCCTGATAGTCGTTCATGAATATCCAATTTATCTTGTTCGTGTCGTCAAATCTCGCAGTGAACACCCTATATTTTTATTTGCAAGTAAGGGTAATTACTTACCATAAGCATGCTGCGATGTGACACATCACCAGGAATAACAGCATCAGAAAAAGCAGACGCTCAAATCCAATTCCAATCTTTAAAATCTCATTCAGATACTTCACTAGCTTATTTCTCTCCTTTACAATTTTAAGCATCCTTACTAGTCTTGTCATCTTAATGAGCTTGTATTCAATTAATGCTTCGCATTAAAGTTTAGGATGAAGAAAAAGTGAATTATAATTTAGAAATGAGTGAAAGTGGATAGTTCAAAAATATCCGAGAGCTCATGAACCCTCTGCCAGAAAATGAAACTTCCAGCTTTGACTTCTTGATGGATAATCCTTACGCAAATAACTAGCACTCCTCCCCCATAAAGTTTGACTCTAATAACTACTTGAATGATAATACATTCACCCACACAGAATAGAGATAATATATGCTTATATTATGAAAGTGTTTATTTAATAGGATCTGCTTCCTTCTCGATTCACTTTTAACAGCAGCAGTCTATAGAAGCAATAAAGCAATTTCATTGATGAAAAGCTTGAACAGATAGTAACTGATTCATCAGGTCTTCCAAAGTACAAGGAACATGCAATCACTTCTAACATTTTAGAGTCCCTTATTCATAGCTACATCATTTTTTTTCTATTTTGAGTCCTTTCCCTAGAACTAGTCTTTTATCAGGAACAATCCTCTCTCTTTGTATCCTTAATCCTCAGCTAGAGATGTCTTCAAGACTTTAGAAAATAAGAGCAGCAGTGTACTGGATACTAGTCTAACTTAGCTAAACTCTGGTCAGGAGCAAATCTTCGACTAAATTATCTCTCAAATCCTTGACAAAGATGGCAATCCACAAAAGGGCTATAAATGTAATTTGCTAATCTTTAAATGACATTTGATAAAAGCTATACACATGAGTAGTACATGAATTTAACGAGCAGAAGTGCAGGAGGAAGGAATCCCTTTAAACTTCTAGGTCAAATAAATGACAAGGAGCAAGCTACTGGCAAACTATTTGGTAGGAATAAGAATAAGTTCCTTATCAACACTCATGCAAAGGATCATAAAATAGAGCTAGATTATGACAAACTCCCAACAAAATATTTACCAGATAGTTGTCATTATAGAATAGATTATCTCTATTTAAAAGAGAAACTAAGAGAGCCTTGTTGAATTTGCTACCTAAGGGTTTGAAATCTTTGAGAGACTTGAATGATAAGGATCAGAATAACAAATACCTAATTTCTAAGAAAACAGGAGGTCTCAAAGCAAAGAATAATGCTAAATCACATATTGGGAGCTTCTTAGGTGTTGGTCATGGTTGGCTATAGTTTAATGAAAACAGAACTTATGAGGAGAATCAACTTTATACTGTTAAGGGTGTTTCAACTCACGTTTCAAATGCGAAACAAATGCAGATAACTTTATACAGACTCCTTGGAATATTTATGAGTATATCTCTAATTGTCAGCGTCATTAAGCACTATTAGTTCGATTTACAGATGAAGAAAATAAAGAATGCAGGAAATGCATATGCTTCCATTTGGAATCCAGAGTAAAAAGGTTTCACTAGTGATCGAAATAATCATATGCGCGATATGTATACCTCCTGGTCTCAATTTTGTTAACTGTTTCTAATTTGTTTTATTCAAAATTAAAACAACTAAATGGCATTATAACTTACACATCTAAGGGTGGTATAATAAGCTACACATACGATATGCTTTTTACAAGTGCTATTCTTCTAAAGGGATATTAAGTCACAAGAGTTTATTAGCATATCTCTATTTGGACAAACTTATGATGCCAAGAAAATCTTTTCCAATAGGATGGGTATACCGACAAATGATAAGTTTGCCCTAAAGTCAGATATTCATGACTTTCATTATATGGGGCTATTTCTAGTAGTCTCAGCCATACTTATATACATTGGAGCATTTCTCTATGGCTTTGAAAGGTAAATACACTTATTCTTTTTAACTGAAAATCTTTAGGAACTACTACAACGAAAATTTGCTAACAGATAGCTGGTACTAGTTTTTCAGATACTATCTTAACGTACTGTGGCTGTAAGTTGAGACTGTATTTCGAGTGGGATACGGAGATGGGTATCCAGCAACAGAGCCTGGGAGAGTAATTACTTCTGTAACTTGCATTGGAGGACTCTACTTCACTTCCATCTTCGTGAGTCTGCTTTTCAGATGGTCTAAGTTTAAACCTTAAGAAGCCAGTAAGATATCTATATTATTGTAATTCAATCTTTATTAGGTGCTTATCAGATAATGCTCTCAAAGTGTTAGAAGTATGATACTCAAGTGAGTGCTCGAAATGTGATAGTGCAAGCACTCAGACTAAAGAAGTACCTAAAGGAGGAGTTTAAGAATAAGTATGCTTTTGAATTCTAGAAGAGGCGCTTCTTCGCACTCATCAACTAACTTCAACTTGATACGCAAAAGTATCAGTATCAAGTATAAACTTAAATCAATATAGAAAACTATTAGAGGGATTAAGTAAAGGTTGGTTTACTCTCCAAATAGATATCTGCTTAAAATGAAAAACAGGCTCATTAAGAAAATTGACAGAACAAGGTAGCTATGCGATGAGTTCCTTAGCTCACAGAGAAGATGCAATCTCTTAGAAAAAGAAACAAGGTAGCAAGTTAAAAGATGAAGGGATTAGTGGAGATGCAAGAAAAGGTCATGGATTTCTTCATTCATTAAAATAACATCATACTTAAGAGCAATGTAAAGAGGCAAGCAGGCTTTTCTAAACAAGCTACTCAAGTCAGAGGCAAAGGGATTATGGATGATATGGAAAATTTATTCAACAACTGAACATATTCTATTTCTTTAGTTATAAACTTTCTTTGCTTTATAGTTGGCTTCCATCTCAGTTTACTGAGCGATCGTTAATTTTGAAAATAATGTACAAAAACTTCTTCTATTCTTAGATTTCTGTTGCAGTTCTATTTGATTTTAATCCACGTGTATTTTAAAATAGTGAGCTCATCTTGTTAATCTATCATGAGCAGCAACCTAGCCCACTCTTATTTTCTAAACTTGGATCGTTCCTTGAGTATTTTTCCTTTAACTTCATGGAATTTTATACCTTCCTTGCTTCTACCTTCTGTTACACCTCATGTATATCTAAATAGAGATGAAGAGGCATGCTTTAACTTACTTTCCATAAGGGTTTCTACAACTTCTTTGATGTTAATATCTGCAAGTGCTGACGACTCTCCTATGAATAGCAAATCATTCTCCTGCACAAACTTCATAATCTCTAGCTTTGATAAACTAAGAAATGAAATAATGATTTCGAATTCAATTTCAGGATCGACAATTTAATTAATTTACTTGCCTCTGATGTTCATCCTCCATTACAAGGTCAAATTTATTTGCTGTAGAAGTTAAACACTTTTTGGAATCTTACCCATTAACGCTACAACTAGATTTTCATCGGCATGCTCTCTTAGACAACTTAACCAGTAGGGGAGTTAATCGAAGCTCTCTCTATCAGTTATGTCAAAAACTAACAGGGCTCCTACTGCTGATCTATAGTGACCTGTTGTAATTGAGCGATATCTTTCAGAGCCACTTGTGTCCCAAATTTAGGCTTTTACGAAAACTCCATTCTATAGCTTGATCTTCTTAGTCAGGAACTCTACTCCGATAGTCGGTGATATGCGAGTGAAAATTCCCTTGTGGTATCTATACATTATATTAAACATCTCTTTTGCAAGAATTTCATCTATAGAGTATTGCATTATGTTATTGAGAGATTTACCTTTGAAGAATATTTGACTTGCCAACTCCCATTTCACCACTCAAGACAACTATAGAATTTATAATTAGCATGGAAATTATTTCAACTTGAGTTAGAACTTCTTATCTTAAATGGACTCTTACCTTTGTAAACATAGTCACAGTCGGGATCTGTCCTTGCATTCATTTCTGATTAATTTATATTAAAATTTAATTTTTAATTTTCTCTCCGATTTCATTACTCCCTAATCATTCGCTTGCACTCTCGAAGTAAATCTTGTGTAAGATTTGAGGAAAGATAATTTGATTTTAATTTTAAGAGAGAGAAAGGAATGGAAAGACTTGAAGATCAGTCCTCTCCTTCAAACAAAGGAGGAAACAGAGCTCTAGCTAGACTGGAAATGCTCAGCAATACTATTGATGCGTAGTCACTTTCTCAAAAAAGAGAGGCCCCTAAACCACAGTTCACTAGTTGTAAGTTGATTCAATTCAACTTAGCTTTGGATAATGCAAATCTGTTAAATGAATGCATTATTAGGCTGGGAGTACTTGAAATGCAACGAACTCATAACAGAGAAGGGCAGAACTTTCAAGGACCTAGTTGAGAAGCTAATGAGAGATCTTAACCCTCACGTGATTATCTATTTATACCTTCTAATCCTGTATTTAGCTGATTGAGTATGTGAACAAGACAGAGTTTCCTCACTTCATTGTAAGTACTTTATCAACATCATCAAAATGAGTGTATCACTGCTTTTAATTTGACGTCACATATCACCTGAGTTAAATTTATTAACGAATCACCAAATCTTAGAATTCTAAAGTTATTAATTTTCATAGGTTGAGAAATTCCAAGAACTCAAAGTCAACGGACTGGATGCTAAAGGCTTTGGAAGTCCAGTAAGATAATAAATATTTCCTTACAGAACACTCTAGGAGTAAATATTACCACTACTATTTAAGTATTATGATTGTTGAATTGTTGAGTTGAGCATCGTGGATACTGGATCAGTGTTTTATGAGTTGGCTAGATGGGATGCTTCAGTGGCCACTTTCTTCATAGTCTCAAACTGCTTGGGAATAGCTGTGGTGGAACGCTGTGGAAGCGAGGCTTAAAAGCAGCGTATTCTACCTGACTGTATCCTTATGAAGAAGACTCTTTGCTTTGGATTGACCGAGCCTGACTATGGCAGTGATGCCACTAGCCTAAAGACATCAGCTAGAAAAGTTGAGGGAGGATATCTCCTCACGGGTCAAAAGAGGTGGATTGGAAACGCCACCTTCGCCGACTACATAATTCATATAGTATCAAAATACTAGTCATTTTGAATGAATTGTATGGGCCAGAAACGTTGATGATGGCAACAAGATCCAAGCTTTCGTTCAATTATACTTTTGTCAAGAACATTTATAGCTTTTAGATTTTAAAAATGATTGTGGAGAAGGGATCAAAGGGGCTGAAGACTTCTAAGATCGAGAACAAATACGGAATAAGAATGGTCCAAAAGTAATTATAGAATTATTTATGACATTTACTTCATTAGTGCTGACATAGATATGCAAGATGTATTCGTGCCAGAGCACAACAGACTGGAGAAGGCTTTGGACTTTGCCACTGGAGCAAATAATATCCTCAAGCACTCAAGAATTCAGGTTGCTTGGGTGGCTACAGGTATCGCTGCTGGAGCTATCGAAGCAGCTCACAGATACACTCTGGAGAGAAAATAGTTCGGAAGGGCAATAGCTAATTTCCAAGCCACTTAGGAGAAGCTGACCAGGGCTATCTCAGAGGTGAACTCAATGATTCTGTTGTGCCACAGAGTGAGCATTCTTTACCAAAGGAATAAAGCCACTATGGGTCAGATAGCAGCTACCAAAGCTTACTGCACAAGAGTAGCAAGAGATGTTTGCAAGGTGGCAAGAGAAATGTGCGGAGGAAATGGCATAATCTTGGATAACCATGTTATGAAGCAGTTCATGGACATTGAAGCCATCCACACCTACGAGGGCACTTATGACATTAACGAACTTATTGCAGCCAGAGAGATCACAGGTCTAGCTGCATTCAAGTGAAAAGCATATCTTAACCCATTCCTTAGAGATATGGAATGGTTATTTACACTTTTCTTTTATCAAACTTTCAAAATCCCTTTAATAAAATAAGTGCTTTTAAAATTTATTTTATTAATAAAAAAAATATTTTTAGTAAATCTTAACACTTCCAAATTAAAATCACAAGAATTTTCTTTCATTTTAATACTAAACTATCTTCTTCTTAATAAAAATAGGCTTTTGAAAAATAAGTTATTAAAAAAATTGCTAAAAAATAGTCAACTTGTTTTAAAAAATTTTGGCTTTATTGTGTAAATATTTCTAATTTATTTTAATACAAAATATATTTAACCTTTATCCATTTACCAATAAAGTTTTGGGGTTCGATTGGAGATATCAGGCTTCGATAGATTCAAATGGAAAATAGAATGTAAAAGTAAGTACTATTTTCTTCTATCGTGAATAATTAGAAAATTGATTTATTTTGGTCGCAAGAAGCAGTGTATTGTATTTGTTCTCAGCTGAGGGTTTCTCAGACGTTCAGAATCTGTTGAACCAGTGCAAAGACATAGAAGTGCTTGATAACTTAGTGGATGGGCAGTACGTGGCCGCTGCAACCATGGTCATGACCAATCCAATCTTCAACATCATCAACTGCATAGAGCTGCTATCAGTTTGCTGCGAGGGCAAGAGCGATATTGCAGAGTTAAAGTGCCAAACTGATGTCCTCCCTCTAGAAAACGCTTGCAAAATTATGGACGCCTGTGAGTACTTCTGGCCTTTAAAGACTACACTTGCCAATTATGAAAAATTAAGATAATCTCTATTTAATGGTTATGTGACACAGTGCTTCATCGACAGCACCAACAAAAATGTGCTTAGTCCTGATGACGAAGTAGGAATCAGGAGTCTATGGAAAGTCGCAGAGATCATGGCTAATGACTTAGTAAATATTGTTGAAAACTTTGAGAGTGAAGATGAAGTTCTCGTTAGGTTCCCCACAAAGGAGGCTATGTCACTGAAGATTCTCTCTTTGAAGTTTCTGGGTCAAGGAGCTATTCCCTTCTTCAAGGCACTGCTTAAAAAGAGAGGACTAGAATTGGAGTCTTATGAAAAACTACTGAATGGCGTGGCTATCTTCGTAGCTAAGCTTTACTATCTTACAAACGCTCACATGGATGTAAATATAAGAAATGAACTTATGTGAATGATCACTCCATCACTTTATATTGTAAAGCGCAGTTGTTTGGAGTTTCTAAAGTACGTGCACGAGAGCGCCAAGTTTTCTCGTTACATCGATGCTATCGAGCACCCCTTCAAAGGCATGGCAGAGCACAATACTATCATGGACTTTGACGAGGAGTAGAAGAAACTTCATTCTGGGGAGGAGGAAATATCTCGATCTTCAAGCTTAGCTGCGAAGATCCTGCATATCCAGAACGACAAAGAAATAGTCAACTAGGTCGAGTTGGAATTTGAAAACCTTGTCCACTGGGTCACACACATAGAAAAGAAGATAAAGCAGGTCACAAGGAGCCAAAATAACAAAGGCTAGTTCATATATCATATACACTTACAATATGAAGGCTAGGAATATAATGCAGAGTCTTTTAAGAATCTTACCTTCCAGTCGGTAGTGTGTGCTATCCTGAACTTGATAGACTCTAAAACGCTGTCCAAGGACTTACACATCTCTGGCTTAAGGCTTATAAGGAAGATTGTGGAAGTCGAGAATACGAAGCTGACTTCACCTGCAGCAGACTGGGACACCGAAGATTGGGTAGACTTTAAGAGCATGATTATACCTGTAATAGGATAAGTATTATGTTAAATTGTATGTATGTATGATCTAGATAAAGTAAAACGCTTTGGTGGAGGTGGGCACTATCTCCTTTTTGTGTAAGCATCTCTCAGAAATGGACGATGATGACATAGTTGAGCACACATTCCTCGCTTGCATTGCTATGCTACTTGGAGGAAACCCCAAGTCACAGCAAGCCTTCCTAGATTTCATGGCTGACAACGTAGTATAGTTATAATAAACATCATCATCATCTTCTCTTGTACTCGATTTTTAAACGACCCTCACAACAAAGTGATGACCAAGATACATCGAACCCTCGTGAGGCAATTTGAGTTCGTGAAGAACTATCTCTCTGAGAAGAATTCCAAACTCATCATGATGGCCAAGATTCAAGACCGTAATCTCAGAAAGCAGAAGACACTAGAGAATAAGATCAAGAATGTGGTTGCAGATGGATTCACAATACAAAAGAATAATTTTAATTGAATATTCTTATAGAATTAATCACGAAGCTTGGATTGCACTAGGAATAAAGTGAGAGCAATTTAAATGAAACTCAAGAGAACTTAATGACAGTAGAGGACAGTTTCAGTGGCCCTAAGCCAGAAGGAGTTATCAATCTTTGATTTATAGAGTGATTTTAAAATTGAATGGAGATGGAAACGGAGGTGAGAATATAGAAACATACATGGACGAGAGTTCTCAGATAAATCAGACCAAGCAGCAGTCTATCAACAAGATGATGCGAATCCTCAGATTCTTACAGCTACTAACTGAGAACCATTTCACTCCCATGCAAGACTTCCTCAGAGAGCAGAACTCCTCAAATGGTTAGACCAACTCCAAAACTAAGAATCAATTCTTAACTTTCAAAGTTGTGATAAGTAAATAGTAAACTATAGATATGGTGTCCTAGATTGCAACTATCCTGGGCAACTATGAGAATCAGTATGTGAATAAGTACTCTTGCACGCTTGGTTATCAGATGATTGAGACTCTTACTGAGTTCATCCAAGGTCCGTGCAAGGAGAACCAGAGAGCACTTGTAAATGCTAAAGTCATAGACAACTGCAGAGATCTGATCAATCAAGGAACTCTCTATTAAAAATATAGAGCTATCTTTTAAAACTTAGAGCGAGAGAGAAATGAGAGAGAAGGGATTTGTAGAAGATGATGCCAAACTTCTAGATGGTTTGAAGATGAAGGCTGTCCGGCTCCTGCTTTCTATTATAGAAGGACCTATAGATCAAGAAATCATTCGCAATATCACAATATCGCTAGACGACTTTGTGGTGATATTCGATCGCCTGAAAAAGGTGTACTTGCAGTTTATTACAGAGGAACTTCACCTCTCTGAAACTGCTTCTCTATCTTCAATCATGGGAGACTTAAAGAAAGACTCATTCGATGGAGATATCCAGGAGGGATTCGATATTTTCATCCTTGTGAATTCTTTGGCAGATTGCTACCCTGAGGCTAAAAGAAGAGTAGAAAAGTTTGAGGATACTGACTACTTCCAGTTCTATTTGTATTTTGAATGCCCATATTAAGTAAATTATTCTTCAAGGAGAATACAGGACAAATTGAGATCCTAGTCGCACCTGAGTAATTGCAGAGAGTTTATTTTCCTCTCAAGCCTGTGTGTAGGTATCTCTCTGAGCTTTCTAGAAAGGCGCTGATGTTAAATGTGGATAGAACGAGCCCCCAGTAAAAGATTTTAGGCTTGTTGAAAGCGGTGCCTGATCTGATCGATGAAATGGAGCATCAATATTAACACTTGTTTGGTGTTAAATGATTTGTAAGCATGTGGAAGTGCTTTCTAGACAGACAATTTAAATAACCCCTGACAGACTAAACTTCTTGAGAGATTGTTCTACTTTACTTGCTGTAGGCATCAGTCTTGCAATGCTAATCTATTACAAATATGACGTGATCACTTATGCGGACGGCTCTATCGATATCGGACCTACCATCGATGATACTCCAGCATTCGCAATTCAAATAATGGGTTTTATCCAACTTGGAACGGCAGCATGCCTTCTTATTGGCTGGATTATCAACAAGGCATCGCTCATTCACTGAATATAATCTTAATACTCAAATAAGGAAACATAAAAATGCATTATCAAGGCTGGATGGAGATCATTTATACTACTCTTTCTTTAATGAATCTTTTTGAATTAGATCATATACTGAAGAGAACAAAATCAAATACTAAGCTGCACTCGCCAAGATGAAGGCCAATGAAGCAGGAAGCTTTGGAATTAGGAAAGCTGCAGAAATAGACTACAATATAAGTTGATATTTTAAATGAGTTTGCTAGATGCAAGAATGATTCTTCTTACTCAGGGACCTGACGCTTAGGAATTCCAGGGAGATGGAAAACTAAACCTAGGCCACATCATTCTCAGAATGGAGTACCTATGGATTTGCTCTAGCTTTGTGATTGGGGCTGGCTAGTTCCGCTTCTTCATAATTTACCTGACCCTTTCTTTCCTGGGACTGTATATCTCTCCCATTTTCTACTCCTTCCAGTTGATGGACATCATCAACCGCTTTGCCACACTTAAGAACGTCATTTAAGCTATCACTCTCAACAAGGATTAGTTACTGTTAACAGCAATAATTTCATTTAAGAGAAATGATTGGTTGATCATTAAACACATTTGAATGCTTGCTCTGATTGTGATATATATTTACTCTGTACTTTCGTATGCCTTCTTCTTCGACATGTTTTGGAATCCAGATATAATAATTCAAGCATTTATAACTAAAGCAAGAGTGAACAATTTCTATTTTTTGTGTTCTTGCGACGTTATTGGTCATGAAGATTATGGTGTCTTGCTAATTCTGTCTGACCAGTTTCTAATTGCAGCGGCAGAAGACTTGAAGCAACTTGAACAGAGTGGATTTGAGGGAGGAATTGATGTCTGCTTCCTCAGCCACCAACACTATCTGCTTCAAGATCTTGCTCACGTTCTACAAAGCATGATTAAGAGGGTGAGAAGAGATTTACCAAGTTAAGAAGACGTTTGTTGTTCTTGAAAATCTCGTAAATCAAAAGTGGAGCTAGTGCGAACTTGTCCAGATCCCTCATGAATAAACTCAATTAGAATGTGACATAGCAAATGTATGATAAGGGCATGGTTTATCTCTAAATTGTCTCTGAGGGTGGACTGGTTGGCAGTGTTGTCCTTGCAGAAGCGAATCAAGTATCTGTAGCTAAAATCATATATCATTTCATTTTTTGAAGCACTACCTAAGAATAGAAAGTTAGAGATACAAAAAATGGGTTGGTTACTTGATGAGCTCGATGTATTCTCGATTGGAGCCAACATTGACCTCAACTCTGTGAGAGATGAACTTGATGGCGAAGTCCTGAATTTGGAAATTGCGCATGATCCTCTAGTTCTCCTTGTTCTCTGTGTTCTTGAACTCCAAGAACATTATGAACTCCTCATTCTGCTCTAGCTGCCTGTCCTCCTGGTCTTGGTCACTCTCTGCTGTTTCCTTCATTAGGGTGGAGTTTGAGATCATGTTGCTCAGCAATTATGATTGAGACTGCTTCACCAGCCAGCTAGCCAATCAGTCAAAATATGAAAGCGTTAATCCTTCAATAAGGAGGAGGGAATTTACTGTAATTAGTAATAGTGATTGCTTCTTGGACTTCCTAGTGGAGTGGTCGATGACGCCGTTGTTGTTGACGCAGTAGTGGGTGAGGTGGCGGAAGATCTCCCTGCACCTCATCTTGTTATTGGTGGAGGCCTTGTCGATCTTCTCCAGCCAATCTTCCAAGTCCTTCTCGAAGCTCTTCAATTCTGCCTGGTACAGCTTCACCTTGTTCAGCACTTCAATAGAGGATAACATAAATTGAAAGTGAAAATTTGTTTGATAGAGTGCTTGCTCTCCAGGATTTAGAGTTTGCTGAGACTTTCAAGCAGAGTCCTTCTGCGAGTAAAGTACCTCACAAGCAGCTCGAAGGCAGTCTGGTTGAGCTCTGGGTATTTGTAGAGCAGCAGGTCGAACAGCATGCAGATATAGATGTCCTCAATCTCCTCCTCGAATCCCCTCAAGTTGGCAACGCCATTCAGGAAATCCTTGTTAGTAGTCTTTTCAAACATTGCTTCGATATAAGCGAATAGGATATCACATATGTTGTGCAAAATATCTCTCTAATCTCCTTGTTGGATGACCTTCCTCAAATTCTCAATAAAATTGCTCCCATTGATTTCCATGTCCTTAGTATTCTTCCTTTCTAGGTCTCCTGTTGGTCTTTTCTCTCCCAATAACTTAAAAGGAAATAGCTACGATTGAATTATGAAATCCCATGTTGCTTTACTGTCTCTTAAGCCCACTTCCCCCAAAAAGTTGCATATAAGATATTTATAGCAATTTAAAAAGCTTGCCAACAACTGCCTTTCCTACTTTCGCTTTCGCCTCGGTCTTCTTAATAATGTTCTGCTCAAAGTCAAACTTCAGCTTAGAAAGGAATAGCTCAGCCCTGCCATCCAGTTCCATCTGGGATATGAAGATGAGGCAGTCGCACTACAGTTTCTTGCTCTTCAAGATAATCTCGTTAGCCTTTGAGAATTTATAGCGCTCAAAGGCTGCAGTCTCCTCACTCTATGTGGGATCATTAGGGTCGTAGTAGGCATCATTTGAGCCGTCTAGTAGTAAGATAAGCGGAAGAGACAGGTCGTTGAGTTCCTTCTAGTTCTTATAGAATCCGTGGCCGAGCATAAAGTGAAGTGCCTTCACCACCCAGTATATAAACTGATTCTTCTGCTTTTCGAAGACGGACTGCACTCCATTCTCATTCTTGAGATAGTTGAGTACGAAATTCTTAAACTTTATGAGCTGAGAGGAAATTTCACAAGTTGCCAGCTGAATCTTGTAGCCCTTCTCATTCTTTGCTATCAGCGACTATAGTAAGTTGTAATGAAATATATGGTCTATTTATCTTACCTTGATGTCAGGGATCTCTGATTAGACTATAGTGAGTGCTGGGATTTGCAGTGGCTCAAGTGGCTCACGGTCCATGTACATGTTCAGGTAAAGCTCCAAGAAGTAAGACCTCAGATTGTGAGGGAGCTAATAAATGATCATTGCTAGATATAATAATTGTGAGAGCTCACTGTTGTAGATGATAGATTGGCATGCGTCTGGCTCTAGTATGGGCTACAGTTTGGAGACGGCCTTCATATTTCTACCTTGAGCAAGGTCAGCTGCGAGTTCTATGATCGAGAGGAAGTACTTATAAATCCTGCCATTGTCATTCTTCTTCGAAATGTCCTTCAGCTTTGAGATTGATAAACTTAGCAATCTTAAGAAGAACCTTATTTAATTTTTAAAGAGATGGGTATGTAAGTGTCCACGTAAAAGACTTCAACTATTGAGTTTTTGCATTTAATGGGCATCATCAGCGCATTCTTATTGTCCTCTATTGCTAACAGTGTTTTCACCACACTCAAATAGAATTACAGTACAAAATCACCACATCATTCTACTATAAAAAATGAACTTAACATGAGTATTCTAGTTATGGACGATAGGCTCGCCATTGCAAGTGCAAAGAGCGGTAAGTAGTTTGATAAGGCGCTTGTTACGTTCCTGGGACTTGCAAAGTTGAATGAACTGGTTTATTATGCTGCTGTTTATCATGTTCTCTAGCAATTTCCTGTTATCTGAGACCAGTTCGTTGACAGTGGTCTAAGCCTGGATATCATTGTAAGTAGATGAATTATCATTTTAAGTAATAATGATTGTAAGTTTGAGTTCTCATGGCCTGCATGAAGAACAGATTAATCCACTGGGAGGCATACATCTCGTTTATCTCATACCCTCCCACTGCATACTTAAGCAGCTGATAAGCGTAGGAGCAGATCTTTGTAATAGTATCTTCCTGCTTAATCAAGTCTAGATCGTAGGTCTCAGTGGCAAAGGGATAGTAGAGGATTTGCACGATAAGCTCAATCAAGTAGAGCTCCCTCACTATTTTCTGCCTCTTGTAAACTCTCTTTCTCAGGGTGGTTAAGTCCTCTGCTGATCCCTAGTTAAACTACACTTATTATATTAACCTGTACTGTACAATTAATTATAAGCACTTAAGGCCCATTTGCTATCTCATGTCTCTACTCGAATTTGTTGTCATTACCTTCTTCCTTGCCTTTTACAAAGCGGATCAAATACTACAGGATACTCTCCAGTTAAAGGAAGATGTCTTTAGGAATTTCCTTATCCTTGTCGCAGAGATATCAAATATTATTTCACTATAAAAGAAGAGATAAGGAATGCAGGCCTTCATATTTCCCAAGGCTTTAAACATTTCCTTTAAAGAATATAAAGGCTGAATGAACATAGAGTATATCTCTTAGGGAGTCTTCGTCCTCTAGTGATAAGAAGAAGGCGTCGTTATGGCCAGCTTCTTGCTTCAGTTCCACTACATTTCTGTAAGCTTAAGTTATTTCCTAGTCGTCCATAGGCTGGTAAAGCTAATTGCCAAGCATCATCTAAAATGAATTCATTTTATTATAGAATGATCATGTCTCCTGCGTTTTCACCCTCCTCAGTACTCATTCTTCTTGACTTGCTTGCACCAAGATCTTGGCTCTCTCCGTTTTGCAATGCCTGGTTGTCTCTACCCATCATGTAGAATGACTTCTTCCTCACACTCAGGAACATACCTGAACTCACATGCTGAATCTTCACGCACACGTTATTCACTACAAACTATACTTAGATTACCAGGATAAAATGCATGCTTTGTCTTATATTGAAGAGGGTTTTATCTTCCTCTGAGTTAGTGGATGTAATTCTGAAGAGTGTGTTCACCTCCGAAGCATCGCGCTCTTCAAGATTATCCAACTCATACTCTATAAACTTGTTTCCTTTGGTATAAGAAACATTAGGGTCCCTCTCGTTTTTCTTCAAGTCCAAGTGCTTTTGCAATCCCAAAGTCCATAGCATGTTTACTTTGGAAATAAACATCTGAAACAACAATGATAGTACTGTTAAGAAGATTAAATTTATCTAAGGAATATTAAAAGCTTCGGAATTCTCCAAAGCTTAGATTGATTAACTTTCTTGAATTTCATCTTTAGTAGGTGAAATTAGAAGAAGTGAGTGCTTAATCTCACTTCTCACCATCTTTGTCAGCAGTTTCAGCCTATACTGCAGGCCCTGCCGGCTCTAAAAACATATCAAACTAGCAACGATTAATCTTACTGCTGTCTTTCAAACATATAGGAGATAGTTATATACTTAATAATGAATGTGTTTTACTGATTGGAGTCAGATATTATGTACTTGCTTGCTTCCAAGCAGATTGAGGTATGGAGAGGGAACCAGGATACGTCCTCTTCCTCCAGCTTATAGTAAATGAAGGACTCCGTACCGTTGTAGTCAGTCTTGTCCTTAGTCCTCAAATGAATCATGAAGAACACATATTGCCCTAACAAAGCGAGTTAAAATCTGATGAGTCAACTATTATCACTTACAGAGGTTATGCTCATGCACGATATGGTAGGTAAACCCATTCTCAGTGTCTCTGTCGAACTACAATGAGGATTGGTTAATGAAGAGAAGTAATCTACTTACAGTTTGAGAGTCTATGTTACAAATAAAACAGGTGTTCTTCATATCCAGATCTATGAAACGCTTAATCTCTCTCAGCTCTGCGAAAGTATCGATGATGATACCGAAGATGATGTTAAGGAACATGATGTTAACAATAAGGAAGAAAGACAGATCGTAGACTGTACGCAAGAACCAAGTCTCCCTTTGAGAATTCAAGAAGGAAATTGCTGGCAAGGCTTCACCAATACCTCCACCTGCTCTCAGACCATAGTTGATCGTTGAGATGTAACAGTGGAACAGGTTCTAGCAAATTCTATCTCCATTTTCTCCAATCCAAGCGTCTAAGTTTATATCAGGATTCCAAATTTTAAACATGATGATGATAATTACTAAAAGACTTCTACTATGTAAGTTAATTAAATTGAGAAATGCCTTGTCTTCTCTGAGAACACTCCATAATTATTATCTTGCTGTGTTTTCATTTCTTCTGTTGCTGCATGAATAGGTTGTATCTCTCTTTGAGCTGCCCCTTTGAGTATTGCATGAAATTGAGTTTAATGTCCTTGAACATGCTCTACAAAAAGAAGATAAGAAACTTATAGGAGGACCTACCTTGACATCATCTCCATACTTAGCTACTAGTTTCTTCATCATAGATGCATCATCGGGGTTCAGCTTCTTTCCAGTTTGCTTGAACTCTGTTGTCTTAACATTGTCGAACAACTCAGTCAGTTTAGGAGCCTGCTCCAATGCTTGGCGTTTCTTAATATCCTCAATACTTTCCCACTCTTGCCCATTTTCATCCTTGAAGTAGTTGTTGTTGTCGTCCACTTCACTCTCGCTCTCTACTACTGCTTACTTCACCTCTTCTTCAGCCGCAAGTCCAAGATTTTATCTCCTGAGATCATCAAATTCCTCCTGAGCGTCTTGAAGCATTTTCTTGCCCTCCTTTGTGTACTTTAGGTTGGGATTTAAACTGTAGGTGAGCCCAAGCTTCTGGAAGTTCTCCTGCACAGACTTCTTTCTATCCCAGTGTCTCTATTCAAACGTTTATCATCATGAAATAGAGAATTCGACATAGATGAATGGAGGATAGTTATTTTCTACACTGGCTATTGTTGTTTTTACTTACTCTGATATTTGGGTCTAGTTAGTTGATTGGAATTTTCTGGACGCCCTGCACTTTCTTCTTCTTGACAATTCTTGGCTGCTTTCTTCTTCTACTCAATAGTCCCATTATTTAATTCTCTCTCTTATAATTATAAAGCGCAAAACAAAGGAACAACATTCAACTGCAGTAATGTTAAGTCAAATTATAGAGTGAGTGTATAATTAAATCAGGAAATAAGCTTGCAACAAATCATGAGCATGAATTCATCCAACTAGTAGTGGCAGTCTTCCTCGCATCAACAGCAGCAGTATGCTTAGAATTAAGGTAGTGGGTAGTTGCCTCAGGCTGCATTGGCCAACCAATTGAGAATAAAGATCATTGGGAAGCCGCTCAATTCAAAGAAGTACCACTTGGCAACCTTCAATCAGCTACTCTCAGATGATGTTGAACTCCCACCGCACTCACTCGAGGAAGTGGCTGATGTAAGTATTGAAGAAGAGAAAAACATATCAGATACCTTGCTTCCTTCCTAAAAATGAGTTAATTTACTAAAGACATATGTAATTAGGATGACCCTAGGAACCAAGAACAATTCCAGAAGATCACAGCCAAAGGCGCCAAGAAACTCAAGTACATCTTTTAAATTAAGTTCACCATTATTTGCTTAATTAAAATTAATAATTGATCTTTGAGGAGAAGCTGGGTCTTGGCAAGGATGACTATTCCTCGGGCGGGAAGAGTGCAAGCCAAAGGAACGCCAAGCAAGGCAGTAAATTCAATGGATATTCTGATGAAACTTTTAATGCTGGAGCAAGTGGCAGTTCTTGCTATGCAATCATGATCTACGATGTAAGTTTTTCACAAGTCTTTCAGCTAATTATCGATACTGAATCTCTTAGAAAGCTGAGAATCTTAATCTGCTTAAGATCGAATGAGTCTGAGAGAAGTACTTTTCTTGATTTGATTGATCTGAAATTTTACATAATCGTCTTTCTTTAGGCTAAAAAGAATGTGTTTCAAATGGTGCCAATAGAGAAGCACTTTAAGTTTGAGAAGTAGATTGAGACCAAGAAGATGAGAGAACTAGGAGCAATTTAGGGCACTTCGGTGATCCCTGCCCTACCTTCAGAAGTGGGAGCTTCAGGAATCTTGCTGGACCCAAACAGAAGCTCACTAACAGAGGATGAGATCAAGAGAATCCAAGTTAAGTCCAAGATTGAGAGGAAGAGAAAGGACCTAGAGCGCCTGATTACAGATAAGAGTAAGCCTTTAATGAAGAGCTATCTTACTTACTTACTCTTTATAGACAAGTAGTTCCAACTCACTAAAAGGTTGGAGAACGAGCGTTTCGGAAAAGATATTCTAGAAAGAGAACAAGAGCGTCTTAATAAGCTCAACGACCCCAACCTTGACCCTAAAGAGAAGGCAAAGCTGCTCAAGAGAAAGAAGAAGAAGGGTCTTACAGAAAAGGATTTGGACTTTGAAGAAGAGTGGGCAGATGACAACGAAGAAGATGCACCAGCCAAGGAGAGTGATATGGATGACGATGAGGAGGAAGCTCTCTCGGAAGATGGTAAGAATCTCCAAAAGATGATTCAGCAGACTGAAGAGGAGCGAGAAAAGAGAACTTCTCTCGAAGGGGATGGTTAAAACACCAATCAGCTGAACTTATCTTTCTAAGTCATGAAAGAAGACTAGACAGAGGAGTCTAAGGGAGATCAAGATGATGGAAATGATAGCGATGGCTCAATCGACTCTTTGCTTGAAAATGTTGTTGGCTATGAATCTGCTGGTGAGGGAGACATGCAAGTGAGTGGAAAGCGTTCAGCGGCTTAGTCCACTCTTTCTTAGAGCAACGCAAATGGTGACAAGAGATAGAGACAGTGATCTTTACTTGTTGAAGTCTATCATTGAATTTGAAGCTTAATTAGCACATCTAAGATAACTTTGATGAATAAACCTTTTGATTATGGATTATTATGTTTCCTTCAAACTGAATCTCTTAAGCACCCACCAATCTTCCAGTATTTAAGTGCCTGAGCCTGTATAGCATACCTTCTTCATTTGAAACTTCGCCCTTCTCTTCATCTTTTTTCTCTTCCTGAGACTCTACGCAATACTAGCCCTTTTCTTTTTCTTGGTTAGCTATCTCAATCTCGAACAGACTAGAGGTGTTGAAGTTAAAGAGCAAGATAAAATAAGCCAAATAAAGTTCTCAACATCCAAGGCTTTGCCTTTAAAAGTCCACAGGAAGACTTCAGCCATACCATCATTTGTAAAGTCCTTCTCGTCTGATGCCAAATACCCTCCTAGTTCTGAATGCTGAATCTTTATTACACTTCCTCCTCATTCAGCAAAATAATGATTTCATGAAATATATTAAATATCCTCCTCTAACAGTCTGTGGGTCTTATTGATCAAAGTTTGCAAAGGGCTGTATTTAGAATCGTGAAAGCTTCGTTGAAGTATTCAGCTCGTAGGTTGGACAATACAAATGAGCTATAATTAAGTTTTATAATGATATTTTCGAAGTCGACTACTAATTTAAGAAATTAGAAGATTTATAATGCTTGTTTTAGACTTACGAGGAGTTCTCCTATCTGTTTCATTTGGAGTGATATTCTGATTGGCTGAGTCCTTCACAGCTGGAATATCCTTGTGCTTGTGAATGTGCAGCACTTACTCAGTTATGTGGAGATAAAGTCCCAGTTTTAGGTTTTGCATGACTACTTGGTCATTATACAGGATCTTTTCACCCTCCTGTCTGTATTTGTATCTTGGCATCACCTTAAAGTAAATTATCATTAATTTAAGTTGTCCTTTGATCATCTCCTATATTTTCAATTATAAATGGAGCTACTTCCATGATCTTGAAGTTCCACCTTGTTGCAGGATTTGTCGTTATCTGCGCACATCTTCTTAGCAGAGATGAAGGTTTGAGAATCGCAGTGAAGAATCTGGATCTCTTATCCGTAGGTGACTATCTCTCCCCTTCTTCGTTCCCTAGTATCTTGGCGTTCATCTCTTCCTCTTCCACCAACTTTTTCTGCAACTGCTGCATTTTCTTTTTTAACGCCTGTTCCTCAACCCCTTGAGAAGACCTACAGTTTGAATTATTTTAGCAGAACTAGGAAAAAGCAAATTCTTAGTCAAGTTTATTAAGAGTTCTCTTACTTCTTAGTTTGTGCATTTGTTGCACTCTTGCCTTTGAGATCTAAATAAGATATATTAACTTGTGAAATAAGATCTTTTCCGCTGGCTCCCTTTCCTCCCTGTTTGTGATTGTTGTTCTCTTCACCGCTCCCGCTGCCTGTGCTCTTTTGGAATATCCTCTGAGCTTGACTATAGTCTTTTCTTGCATCGTAATTCAGCTTAGGGCACACAAGGAATACAAAGTCTTAAAAACTAGCCTTATCAATTGTAAAAGTACTTTAATTTTTAATCTCTGTAGTTTCTAGTGAAGATATCTGATTTGAAGTTAGTCTTCTGCACTAGAATGTTGGGATTTGAAAATCTATAAACAAATAAGTTCCTCACAATTTGTATGATGAAATACACCACTTAATTATCAATTTAAATGGAGTTAAAAAAGAAGATTGCTTCGCACTTTCCAATTTGTTCAAATTCTTACCCTTGAGATTAAATATATCCCTAGACTGTTTCAACATAAAGCACTATTTTATCTCCATAAAATTTAGACATACATTTTATTCTTATCAAGCTAAAAATTATGTATAGAATGATCTCCGTATTTGAGATAGCTATTTTCTTGATTTTGTGGTTCTTCCGCCATGATGGTGATCAAATTCTCACTGTTTTTAAAGTAAAAATTCTCTCTCTCTTCTCTTTATACTTTTTATTATAATTAACTTTCTTAGCAAAATCAATCCACCTCTTTCTCACAAGTGATAAGATATTTGCGAAGGAGAAGATTAAGATAGCATATATATTTATTGTTTTCTTAAATAACTTCACGCACTCAACAACTACTTATCTTCAACTTATTAACTTTATATTCCACTTTCAGCCCTCCCCCAAAATGAAGTGGAGGAGGACTCACTTTGAAATTTTATAACTTTATCAGTCCACCTAATATATTAATTGCATACTAATTATCCATTGACTCAGATTATTTTTTAGTATTGAATAGAGATATGAGTTTGTAATAATCTTGTTTATTAGCAGTGACTTAACATTCTGAGAACTTTAGAGTCTCAAAAGATGCAGCAGTTGCAATTAGTCTCATCATCCTCGTCTTCATTGTTCATCTGTCGCTTGTAGATCTTTTTATAACTCTCCACTACAAACACCTGCGTTAACTTGTCCCTACTCTGCATCTAGTCTGCAAAACACACTTTGTGTCGCTTTGAACCTCGGGCGATACGGGTGCCAAACTGGTCCCTCCTTCGAGGGCGGCTGCCGTTACCATCTGTATTTCGCCCTCCCTTACTCATTATAGAGATTGAGCCATAACTCTTCTCAAAGGTCTCTTAGTTTTGGCCAACCTGATTGCGCCCAGCTTTTCTATTAGGTCTCATCCAGCACTACCTGTTTCTTAAAAATAGATAAACACTAAAGAGCAATTTATATTTGCTCTTGAATTTGCTGAGAGCCAGGAACTGAGAGAGCAGCATTTTGAGATCCTACGCCATTTACAGACTAGTTCACAAATACTAATTTAAAAGTCAATCATCAAATAGAAAATCAATAATCAAAGTGCTGATAACTTAATAATTGAAGAAGCTATCAGCTATAATTATCTTGTAAAGTTATCTATGAATTTAATAAAATAGCTAAATAATTAATTGCATGCAAACCTATAGAGAGTGAGCTCACTTACCATTATTTTATATTGAATTCGTTAATGTATTGGAATATCCACCGTTTGCTGTCTGTCTGGGTTGCTTCGAGGTCCTCGCTTCTTCTTAGTTCTCAGCTCTTCAGAGTCCTGTGAAGTAGACATAGCTCCTAGTACGCCAAAACCGACTTAGCTGGAGCACCTGGGCCCTAATTTTCTAAAATGCTCGCCTTCGCCAACTAACTTTCAGTTACTCTTGTTTCGCTGCCTCTTAAATAATCATCCCCTTATTTTAAAGAGACAAATGATATTTGATACCTCCTTCTTTGCCATTTAAGTGGATGGAAAGAAATGTAGTGGAGGCTGTGTTGTTTTAAACCTGATTGAAAGTTGCCTGATGCTTGAACGTAGACTGTGGGTTGTAGGGATTGGAGATTGAATTTGTTACAAAGTGACCTATGGGCTGTTCATCCTGTGTGACATGCGGAGATTAGATTATTCTCATTTTCTTAGGCTTAGCTTTCGTAGTAGTCTCCTTCAAAAGGGGACGATCGCTGTTCAACCCCTCTCCTGTTTAATAGTTCAAAATGCTTGAATATAATTTATCATATGCAATTATGTAGTTATTAACTTAGATTAATTCACATGAAGAAGGAAAGTTGAGTAATCTTGAATGATAGATTCCCTAGGAAATAACTTACCTTCCTCTTGGTGTTGCTATTTCTCATCCTGCATTCAAATACATAAAAGTGCATTATTTAATGATTCCTTTGCTAGTAGATTACTCCTTGATGTTCATATATTTTTGCTTTTGAGGAGGGGAACTAGATTCGAGTTCATTACGTCTTTGCTTTAAGTTTTTATTTTTATTTGTGTCTTCTCCGATCACTCTTTCGTCCTAAAAGTTTACATTCTCATATGATGAGATTAATAAAATTTTAGGCAAAAATATTCTCAGCTTCGCCGATTCCTACTGAGGCGTTGTTTACAATTGAATTCATGAGACTTGGAAGGTTTGTGGCAGGTGCATTCATTTAGGAAGCGCCAAATCCAGTGCTCAACCTTAAATTAGCAAAAGAATTAACTAAGAAATCGCTATCCATAAATACAAGTGTAAATTAGACTGTATTCCTGCAATAGGGAAGATATTGGGAGTTGAATGGTTTGTTCACGCATTTGCACTCGACACACTCCCCTGGTTAAACTATTTGCTCTAATTTTATGGGATCTGCCTACTCTGTTGATTGTTGTAGTCTGGCAGTAGTTTTTCATTCGATTTATAATAATCTGCATTCAAAAGAAATAGCAATCTAAATTCTACTCTTTAAGTAATTTGATATTATAATTGAAGTCTGATTCTTCAAAAGCGAGAGGTTGCGATTCTAGATATTGGTTCTATGCTTAGATTTTGACAGTAGTGTTTGAGTACAGCTTTTTCACGTCTTATGCTGTCTGATTGTACAGCAACTTAGATTTACCCTACTCTAAATCCTCTTGCTAACCCTCCTCGATTGCCATTATTTCGCAATCTGCTATTCCTTAATAATGCTTATTCAATTTATATCGTCCAAACTAATTGCAGTGCATAATACTATGACAGATGGAGTGGAGCTTTACTTCATTCACTCTTTGCGGGGGGAGTCAGAATCCAGGGTCTACTTGGCAGAAGAGTAGGCCTCATTACTCTTCTTGTTCACGCTATAACTCGTTGAATTTTCAGCATTCGCGTTATTAAAGGGCTAAACTTCGTTTCTTCTTCCCATTAATTTATAATTTAAATAAATCCCAATTATAATATCCCCACATTCGATTTGAATGCAGATGCATTGTTCTAAGATCAATCTAGCAATAAAAGGTTGATAACTCACTTAAAATCACGCACTCTCAGAAATCAAACTTGTTCAACTTATTCCTCAGGCTTGCAGACTGGCCATTGCTCCTGCTCTTACAACCGCGAAAGATCTTTCGGCTTCACTCTAAAGCACTGAAGGGATAACAATTTAAAAATAGATACATATAGTAATTTATCATCAATATTGTGGCTTCTCTATTTCTGATTCTTGCTTTCGTTCAGCGATGATGAATTGACCTTTCTAATTGTTTGCTTTTCACTTGTTAGTTCTTTCTTAGTTAGGTGGCTCTTTTATCTGAAACTAGCTGAATTCAACAAGGTCTTCTTGTTTTAACTGCTTGCATGTTTTTATGGCTGCAAGCTTTTGTGCCTGATTCTTCTCTTAGAATTAACTTTAGCACTTGCCCCTCTGTCTTCTGCTTTAGCTATTTGCTCTCTTTACTGAATAAGCTTATTCTGGTTTAAAATTTGAAGAAATGTCCTTCTGATGTGCTGAAATCAGATTAGGTCGATCTCTTTAGTCCTCCTTGAGAAAGGATGATTCCTTTTAATCTTCATAATACTTGGTCCTTAAGTGTAATTCATGAATTTTCACCACCTGTGTATCCATCTCTATCCTGCTGGCGATTCAGAGATGCATTCTTAAAATCTGGAATGTTTTCACGTTTAAGACCATTTCCACTAGGTCCTAAGGTTGAGTTGGGATTTTTGTTCTGGTAAAAGTCTTGATTTTGGTGAACCTTGGACTTTTACTTCTAAGATTTGGGAACATGGTTATTGAAGTAGGAAAGATTGTTGTAAGAGGAGTGATCAAAATGTGAGGAAGTGTTTATAGTATTGATAAGGTTAGGGGGTTAGAGCAAGTTCCTCCCAATGTATTGGAATTGCACTAAGATCTTCTCGTTCTCTGAGTGCTCTTAGCTATAATAGATTTGTGAAGGAGAGTGTTCTAGATTTAATCTAGTTTCGAACTTAGGATATGACTTCTGAAATATATGAACCATAATAATTTTCTTCTCTCTTATATAGTTCTCTAATCTGGAATTGTTTGATTGTGCAAAGGCTCGATAGTTGATTGGCTATTCATGTTTTCTAGAGTTTAAGTGAATCTTCTCGCCATCATGTTTCCCTCTCCCCTGTCAGTAAAGCTACCCTTCGATAGATTGCTTGCATTTTGATTTAAGATTTAACTCTTAGACTCTTTCTATTAGTTTCTTTCAGTTTACTAACTTCCAAACAGCAAATTTGTGCTGTTCTGTTTGCTTATTATGACCACTGAATTTTTCTTTTGTGCAAAAGTATTGCCTGTTGGTTGTTTTTACAATTTTTCCGAATCTTGCCCTTTACCTTCTCTTCTAGAGTGAAGCTACTCTAATTCCCTTTTCTTGATTTGATCTAAATATCCTCTCAGCTTCTTAATTATGGTTTGGTGAATTTCTCTCTGACTGTTTGCGATGTAGTCCTTACAATATATATACTCACATTTAAATCTATCATTCATTATAGATTCTGCTTGATGGTTTAAACATCAAGTCTGAGTTTATTGATGTGCTCCTTGTAAGAGTCTGCAAGCTCATTCACTGCCTGCTCTAGTTTCTCACATCTCCTTAATTTCCTGTTATCATGCTTAAACTCACAGATCTAAACTTCTTCTTTGTTCTTAGCGCAGTGTTTTAGCCTGATTTCTCCTTTAAGTCTTTGAATTTAGCAGTCTCCTGCAGTTTGTTTTACTCCAATTGCTCTTTTTCTTTGACAGTAAGTGCGAATTTCTTCTTGAGCGACTCGTACTTCTCACTCAATAGTTTTTCAGAACCACTCACACTTGTCAATCTTTTGGTTCTTCTCTGCTAGTTCAAGCTCTATAACTTGCAACTAGTCCTGTAGCTGTCTATTCTAGGACTTAAGAAGCTAAGTCTCGCATTCTATAATCTGATCCTGGGATTTATTCTACAAGTAGCGTGAGAAAGACTGCTCAGTCTGCTGAGCTTCTAACCTTGTTCTATCTAGCAACTTTGAAAGGCGGTCCTGGTTATGATCTTTATCTTGCAACGACTTTTCAAGCTCGATAATCTTCATTCACAAATCAAATTTACTTTCTCTCTTAAAAGGTTAACTTCATAGTTAAGTCATTAATGGTCCGCTTGCTTTCATTTTCAGCATCAAACTTGGCCACCAGCTTTGCGTTTTCTTTCTCAGCTTTGTGCCTCTCCCACATGTCATCTAGCTTTTTCTATACGAGCTAGAGTTGCTCCTCCTGTCTGTGGCACTAGGTTTCACTCTTCTTCTTTGCCTTTTCCAGTTGCTCGCGCTCAGTAGTCAGTCTCTCATTCTGCACTTTCAGTCTTTTAATTTATTTGTCCATGTCTTCGAACTGCTCTACTTTTTCTTTCAGCTCCTTAAGCTGAGTCTTGAACTTCTTCTCAGCCTACTTTTCAGCTTGCTGCTGTGTTCTGAGTAGCTTTCTCTCGAACTCCTCTCGCTCAGACTTAAGTAGGTTTCTATAATGCTTATCCAACTACAAAATTTCATTCTCATAGTCCACGTTCACGATATTTGGCTGAGCTAATTAGAGAGTTTACTAGGAAGCCGCAGCTGTTGGAGAGAGGGAAGAAGCGTCGCGTACTTGCAAAGCCTGAAGATGGCCCTTTAAGTCCAGGTTTTATACCTGCTGCTATCCATTAAGTGGCAAGTATTTCTGCTGATAAGAAGATAGACGAATAAAATTAGGCCAATCATGATCATTCTATTTAAGATATAGAAGGTGTTCTTGTGATCAGTTACTTTTGGCTCTCTTGAATATCGTTTATCATGATTGAGTTATTCTGAGCTAGAGACTAAGAGTTATTTCGCATAAAGTAAAGCGAGCTGTTATTATACCCCTAATGTGTGTGGTTGATGCTCTCTTATTGAGTGGTTTGAGAAATGTTATGCACCTTATGGATTAAGTTTTTAATGATACTAAAGCTGCTCTCTACGCTGATTACCCTACTTTTGCTATTTAAGCTCATACTCTTGACCATTAATTTTAATGGTTTGTGGACTTAAAAGGTTGGCACGGTTCTAGTTTTCATCATTAGAATACTACTCCTCATCACCCTCATCTTCTTCTTAGAAGTTTAAGCTAATATATTGCAGCTGATTCTGAGGCTAATTTTGTAATGACTACTGCTGTTACTAATAGTTTCCATAGGGTGGTTATGGCTGATTAGAGTAAACAGTGCTGTAAATTTGTTCAAGAGTATCTGTTTGCTGCATATTGTGTCCACCCTAGTTCTGAAAAGTGCTATAGGAAGAAGAATCACTTGAGGTTGAAGCTTTCTCTCAATTACAGAGTAGATAGCGCATCTGATTGACTCTTCTATGCTTCCATAGTCCTACTCTATATTATTATCAGGCTCAATAGTGTGAGCTAGCAGCTAGTTATGAAACATTAAAATTAATTTAAGAGACTTAATCTTCTATATGTATCATGTGTTGTTGGATTAATGAAATCGTTGAATTTTCTACTGCTGCTTCTGAAAAGGATCCTAATCGTCTCTGAAGTGCTAATCCTACCTTGTCTATAAATTAGTCTTAGCAATTATAGTCCCTATTTTCATTCCCAATTACTTGTTTTGATACGACTTAGGATCTGCCTTCTGATTAGGTCTCTTGTTGAGCTGGACTAATCTTTATCTCTCCAATGATTTAGCATCTTTTCAGCTTTTTAGGTTTCTTAGTCTGCTTCTTCAAAGCATCAGAAATGTTTGATGTATACTTATTCATATCGAGGATTCATTCAACTTTTCAAATTATAAAGCCTTAAGGTTTTCTATTTAAAGGAAGCGGCTGAATTGAAGTAGCATGAAATGAGAATTTTATTGGGAATGAGGAGAGAAGAATGATGCATCTAATTGTTAGTGATAGTTTTCATATTTGAATTTAAAATTATCTTCAATAAACTGAAGTGCTCTTATAAATTTTATAATTATAAAATCAGCCGACGTTCATTAAGACAGCAGCATCAAAACATGGCAGAGAAATAATTCGCAGATTTCTGTGAAGATTAACTAGAGGTAATCAATTTGCAGACTGCTAGATTCGTTGGAATCATGTCCTTTAATCTCAAACAGAGACTTGCAGAGCTCACTTCACCAGAGAGCTTGGAGCTAATAGAGGAGAGTCATATTTTAACGAGAGACAACCTAGAAAGAATTAGTCTAAATTTATAGGACTACTAATAAATCTCAACAGATGATAATAAAGCTAATAGTTAAAATCTTTAACTTAAGAATAGCTGATTATAATAATAATTAAGTAGCAGCAGCTCTTCACTAATTCTTATATCTTTTGGGCTCTTGAGCTGCCTTAATTCTTCCACTCGTGTCGTTCATATAGCTCGAGCTCCCACTTCCTAAAATTTCAGTTCTTCTCTTCAGCTTGTGATTGCTTATACTTCCTCTTATCTCGCTATTATAACTCTCATCTTCTATTTTCTATTGTCTGCTTCCTTTTGAGGTATCTTTAAGCTTCTTCCAGATGATAGTTGATGCTTTGAGCTATTTTAGAAGTCTAGTTTCCCTTGTTTTTGGCTATCAAATTAGGTTCAAAAGTGCAGTCAGAGTACTTTTGTTCCTCTTGCATTTGTATTTTCATGATCTTCTTTCTCTAGAATTCTTCATTCCTATTGATGACATTGCTTTGTGGACTTGGTTAGCCAACATTTGAGGCAGCTTTGAACATCTTTGGTGAAAAACTCAAACCCATTTCTTGATCTAAGAAATATTAAAAATATTTTGTAATCTAGAGACTTTCTCAATTTCTCCTTCTTTTTAGAACTCTAGAGCGCATTTTGGTAGAGTTTGTTGAAACGATTGCTAGAGCTAGATTACTGAATGGACTAGCTTGAGTTGAAAACATTGTTGCCCATATTTGAATGGCTGCTGACTTACTACTACTCTCTCAAGTCTTGAGATTGCATCTTACCCCTCATGTTTTGCTAGAAACTTATTGAAGATGAAAAGTGAGGCTAGCTACGCTTTTAAGTAAACAACACTTTTTGCGATTTAAGTAAGCAGTTTATTCAAATAGAAATTTACCAAGCTAATTAGTCGGGGAAAGATGCTTGTTGCCTTGGTTATTATTCAATAAGAAAGCAGTTGCCTTCTAATTGGTGCAACTTTGTGGGAAGTTGGAGCCGAAATGTTTTGGACTAGAGAGCTGAGATATCTCCAAATTATTTCTCTTGGAAGCTGATTTAGATCTGCCTTGCGTGGCCTCGATCTCTTCTTGAGCCACCTATCTTCTCATTTACTCTAGCTTTTCCTCTTTTGCCTTGTGATTTTTATAGAGTCTTTCATACATATCCGAGCTCTAGTTTTCTTTATCTTGTCTAACAAAGAAATTGTCGAGCTTCTTTGTCTTAGGTCTCTCTGGCTTGAAAGTGTAATCTTATAATGTAAAATTTAGCATTAATTTTAAATCTTTACGAAATTCATCCATTCTCTCAGCTTCCTTGCGAGATATGTTCTGGCTTCTTTGAGAAATCTCTTGATAATGAACACAATAAATTTAAAGAGAAGTTCTTAAAATGAAGTCTGTTGATAGAGTCTGGAGAGAAAAACTTCAAGTTTTCTTTGGGGGAGTTGGTCTGCGGGGAGAAGGTACACTCAACAAGTTCATTCAAGCCCTTTATTTATTAATACTTCTTGTGGCTCAGCTCCTTCATCTCACTATCCTTATGCAGCCTTGAGAAAACTTTCTTACTTGAATCATTCAAAAGAGGACCCTAACTCAAGAATCTATACTACATATACGAAATGAAACTATCTCATTTAGTTAGATCTTGGAAGTATTTTTATTGATCTTAGGATGGAAAGTGCATTCGTTTGCTTCATTATTGATCTTGTTTACGAAAGATACTAAGTGTTCAAGTTGTCGCTACTGAGATGGAGATAGCACATCCGGCATGTGACCATTAAACTTCTCCTAGAGCACAGCCTCAAGCATCAACTTAAGTCTATCATCCTAGCTTTGCTTGGAAAGGGATCTAGCAACATCCAATTGGTTCTTAAAATGCAGCTGATTCTCATCTCTATTGTGCTCGTTTAACTCTGATTCTCCATCAAATCCGTTATTAAAAGTATTACTCCTGTGAGACATCTCGGTGCATCTCTAAGTCTCTCCTTTAGGCTACATATGCTATGTGCTCATCATCTACTGCTTCTTTGTATTAAACAGACTGCTTGGGCTAGCAAGAGTATTCATACTTAAAAACTCATCTTCAGAGTAAACCCCTTCCCTATGAGTTTGTTCCTCTTCCTTGAAGTTAACTTCCTGAGATAAAAACCGTTCTTCAGCTTGTCTGCTGCTACTCTCTCTGTAGTATTCCTAGTTCTGATAGGGCGGCAAGATAAGATGAGGCTCGCTCAAATCTGAGAGCAATAAATTCTTCTTAGAAAGCTCATTCTACTTCTAATTTACTTAGTTTTGGCGATGAAGTATTCTCAGTTACTGAGGGGATAATGAATCTGATTCTTCCTGATAATTGGGGTGAGCAATCTTTTTGAGAGTCTTGCTTTCCCAAAGCAGAGACTTTCTAACTTTTATAAGGCTAAGCTATTGCTGGCTAGTGACTAATTCCTATCTATGAGTGATACAGATGAAAACATTAAATAGAGCAAGTTTTCTCGTAAGATGATTCTAATGCCTGGTTGCTTATGTAAATCCTGAAAGCTGGCCAAATCCAAACTGAATACTGTTTGTCTAGCGATGAGTGGCACTATTCAAGGGATCGAACTCAGTTCTCGAGCCAGACTGATTCAATCTATCCTAACTTTAAATGTGAGCTTCTTGATGCAAATTAAGATTGTCAAACAAAAACTCGCAATTATTGATTCCTGTTTTGGTTTTGATTGAAAGCCATATTTTGTTGCTTTAAGTCTTGATTATTGATGCTGTTCACCTTGCTTTTTTGAAATGAACTTTGGGTTTGGATTCTATCCTCTCGCAGTGTGTCATCCTCATTTTGTGAATATCTCGATGATTCGCTTTGATTTTAATTTGGTTGCTATGCCTGAGCCACGCTTCTTTACTTCAGTTTATTATAAAATCTATCATCTTATTTTAATTTTTTGAAGTTTCTATATAGAAGATTAAATACATATTTCTTCTGGTTATAATTGAGGAATCTCGCTCCTTACCTTTTGAAATTCCTCCTTCTCCTCTCTCTCCATAAGCAATTCTTGCTGTAGAAGTAGAATCTAATTTTTGTACTTTTATATTTCTTTAAAGTAGCAAGTATTTAGGAATTACATAATTTTAAAAACAGCCTTTTACAGTTTCTAGTTAGAAATGTAATATTATCCTATGTTATAAGATGGCTCTGTTTATATTTTGTAGGGATATTTAAACTCAGTGGGCAACCACTAGTATTCAAAAATTTCCTGCTTTTATATTTCTTAATCTTTTTAATTTGCCATAATTTGGTGCCTCCATTAAAGTAGAGCGCTTTTGAGGGCCAAATTGGCTTTTAGGTTTGCGGAATGAAATTGTTTCGCTAACTTTAAAAGCACTGACTCGTTCTTACAAAATAATTATAAACTCGTTTCTCCAATTAATTGAATTAAATTCTACTTTCTCTGCCAGCTCTCAAAGATTTATTGGCATTGAACTTTAAGTTAATTAGATGAAAGATGCTGAATCTTACATTCCAAGCTAGCTTAATTTTAATTTTCATTTAGATACTGCAGATGCTATTTCAAGCAGATTATAGATCTCTTGTCGAAGTCGCTGACCTCAATTTCGTCAGAGTAGAGAAGCTTCTGCAAAAAATGTTCTTTAGTTCCATTCTCTTCACTCAATAACCCCTACAATAGATATTTCAAGCCTTCGTTTTCAAATGGAAAACAGAATTTTGATAATGAGGATATGATAGAAACTGTTTTTGCTTCTTACGATGTCTACTAAGTGAGAGACATAGCTGTCTATAAACTCCATTGGCAAATAAATAAATTATTTAAATCAGATGGTTTACACTAGCATTAACGACTACTTTATTTTGCTCTTTAGGAGAATAAATAAATAAACTGATAGGCCTAAATAAATACTTAAGAAATAATAAAGACTCATTCATTATATACTATAATCACCCTAGAGAGAATGGAAGCCAGCTAATAAGCGAACATAGACTAATAGGATAAGAATCAGCCACAAACTTAGAGATACTTAGTAAACTTCATTAAGAAGCACAAATATCTGGACTTTGCAGTTAATGAGTTTTTATCATTGGCAGAATTGAATGGACTCAAGAAGGATGATCTCTTTATTGAGCCTAAGGATAGAAATATGATAGATATTGAGTACAATCCTCTTGTGTATGTAGACTTATAAACAGATGAAATTGCCTCTAAAATTGTCAGGAGAAGTATTTAGCAAATTATACAATTATGATTAAATATGTGAAGCGTAATGATGAGTGAGATCATAGACGAGTTTGCAAGTGGGGTTGGATTTGAGTAGATGGTTAAGAATATTGATATAGAGTAGATAAGGTACTGGTTCGAGTGCGGCAAAACGATGAGGATAGATGTCGAAAGACTTGGAGGCTTTATGGAACACGAAGAAAAGCTAAGCTTTATTGAGAAGCTGGACTTTCTTCCCTTTAACCCAAAGATCAATTTAAAGAAACCTCAAATAATCCTTCGTCTCTTTTATTAGAAATGCATTATGAAAGATGAATTAATGACTCATTGAAAACGTGAAG
Organism: Tetmemena sp. SeJ-2015; assembly: GCA_027382625.1. Taxonomy (NCBI): domain Eukaryota; phylum Ciliophora; class Spirotrichea; order Sporadotrichida; family Oxytrichidae; genus Tetmemena; species Tetmemena sp. SeJ-2015. Next base: position 84,329 of record JAJKFJ010021464.1, read on the forward strand.
GATGGGAAATTTTACTTTGGAAGGTAAATAGACAATAACAGAGAGGGAAGAGAGACTTACTACCACAAGTACAGTTTAAAGACAAGGCCATATCTTGGGCCGACCTCAACAGAGGTCTAGCTTGCCTTCTTGATGGCTAACTAAGGTTAAGTAAAGGACAGCGATTTCGTCTATGACCCATTCGTCGGCACTGGAAGCATAGCCCTCGCCTGTTCTTACTTCAAGTGCTTCTAGTATGGTACAGATCTAGACTATAGAGTTGTCTACGGTACTGCTGTAGGAAGACTCAATCCACAAGCAGACAAGAAATTTAACAAGCAGAAAGTTTTAAAGGAATAAGGAGGGGTGAATATATTCACCAATTTTGACTTCTATGGTTTTAGACGCCCTGAGATTTTACTTATGGATGCTGCAAGACTAAGTTATAATTTAAGCAACTAAGATGCACAAGTAGAGGGTAAAGTAGGGACAAGGAAAAGTCCATTTTTCGATGCGATAATCTGTGACCCGCCCTATGGAGTGCGAGCTAAGTCTCAAAAGATTGGAGTTAAAGATAGTAAACTATAGAAATTTCTCAAAAGACAGGAAGGTTAAGAAGTCAATAGAGATGATTTTGGGGGGGCCTTTCCTCGTCATTCACTTTTTTCATGAAAATATGAAAAATCACGATATAGACTAAAATCACCCAAAAACACCAAATTTTTTGTCCAAATTAAATTATGAATCCCTATCCTACTCATATTCTTTATTTTAGAGATTTATCAAAAAGATTTTAGAACATCGGGATTGAAAATTTTATCTTTAAGGCGGCTTTATAGAGAATTACCTTTATTTTCATGCAAAGATTATTACAAATTTTTTATTGATAACTAACAAAGATATTTTTGCTTCAAGTCATTTATTGATATAAATTTCTCACAAACTAGCTTTAAGTAATTTAAAATAAATAATTAGTTTATTAATTTAAAATCTTTGAAAGATAGATAAAATAAAAACGACTTCTTTATTTATTATGTTGAAATAGAAAAAAATGGGTTGCAATATATATAAATAGATTAAATATAAAATTTAGATTAACTAGCTTTTAATAGGAGCTTGGAGCTTCATGTAAGAAGAGAATTTTATAGCTCTTAAATAGAACATAAAAGATCTATGAGTTATTTTTTTTTAATTAGAAATTTTATACTCATAAAGGTATTGAATTTATATGAATTAGATGATCTTTCATTCACAATTTATTTTTTTCGAAATCCATTTTCATTCAAGGTTCTACCAAATACTCTAAAATATAGAATATGATTAGGATAGGCATTTTGAATTTGAATTTGGACTAAAAATTTGGTGTTTTTGGGTGATTTTAGTCTATATCGTGATTTTTCATATATTCATGAAAAAAAGTGGATGACGAGGAAAGGCCCCCCCCGTGATTTTATATTTTAATCAAGGTTTGATTTTAACTACTGATGATAAGGGAAGTGATGAAGAAGAGAATTAAGAAGAACTATAGAATGAAGAAGAGATTAAAGAAGAAGAAAATGATCAGTCGCAGAAGCCTCACGTGTCTATGATGCACTAGTATGATGTCCAAAAGTTATACTATGATTTACTTGACCAGTCCACAAGGCTTTTGAAATCAGGAGGAAGAATAGTTTTCCTGTTCCATACTGATACTTCACTTCCTGATGAGAAAAATATATTCCCTTCTCATCCAGACTATGAGTTTATTTGCTCGAGTAGAAATGGTCTCACAAAATGCAGAGCCAGGCATCTAATTACTATGAGAAGAAAGTGAAACTTAATTAGAAAACTTTATTTATTCTCTTTGTCTGTGTTATGTTTGTCTTTACCATTAGAGGTATATAAAATATTGACTTACGATCATTTTTAATCTTTTTTGTAAATTTCAATACTTGGCAACTTCAATCTGGTAACTTTCTGCTTCATTTTGATTAACTTCAGATGGAATCCAGTTCCGACTTAATTTGTGCTCAAAGCCTGAAATCCTAGACTATGAAGCGAACTTTTCATGACAAAATAGATTGTGAGTATGACTCTACCATCTCAGCTTCTTCTCGTTTTGTGATGCGCAGTTCTGCGATTTACTACTTGCTGACCTTTCTAACCTAAGAGCAAAAACTTGCACTTCAGAGAGTTTGCAAATACTTCTACTAGAAGATAGTTCCCACCAGCTTGAATACTTTTGCAGATGTGAGAGTTTATCAGCCCATATTTTTTGAGGAAGCAAGTGAGCTACACTATCTTGAGCTCAACACTCTTGAGTTTTAAAAGGGCTTATCTCTATTTCATCCATTTTCATGTTTATTGAGGGAACTAGTAGCCCACACTACAAGTGGCAAAAAGTTGGATTGATCGAAGGACTTGCGGAATCCACAGTCACTGACTCTGAGGGAAAGCCAAAATAGTTTGGACAAGTGAAAATTGCTCAGACAGTTGAAGAGTTTTTGAGGGACGAAAGTTTCACTTGCAACGCAGATTTGAGACTTAACGTTGAGTGCAGGCAAGTTCATGTCACTCATGAAAGGAGAATCTTCTTAATTGGAGGTTATTAAGTCTTTATGCAGACTCGAGAAAACTTGATCTTTAAGCCAAGAGCAGACTGTTATAATTTAGTGCTATATAAATATATCTATCATAACTGTTGTGAAGTACTTTTGGACAAATTCCCTCCTGCTAAAGCTACATCAGTTCGAAAGTGCAACATGCTACATCCTCGGTACTGCCATGCGATGGTTGGCCTCTTCTATTAAGTTCTTTTTGTATTATTCTCCTACATGGACGCTATATTGCAGTAGCTGGAGGAGCAAGTGACTAGTCAAGCTACGTTTAAACTGCAGAGTACTATGAGACGCAGTTTGACAGATGGTTCCCTCTTCCCAAACTCACAGAGAAGAAGTTTCAAGGATGCCTTGTAAATGTGAATGATAAGTATCTCTATCACTTTGGGGGCTGCGTTGAAACTCCTTCCACATCTAGTCGACTTACACAAGCAGTCGAGAGAATTATAACTCAGTACTATTGAGTCTAATTATTATTTAGTTTTAACTTCTCTTAAGAGATAGCCAAGAGACTGATCTACTTTGGTAGGAATCCAAAAGCTTCGATTGAGACGTTTGAGAGAGAGGTAATTAATGCTAGGACTTGGGACTCACTTGAGATTAAACTTCCATCTAGAATTGACGAGGGATTGAACTTTGTTATGGGTCTGGGATTCTACTGGAGGAAACCTATCGATAGAGAGGCTGAAGAGATTCTTATCTCTGGAGGTACCTCTAATCTTCATCCAAGCAACATGTTTTCAAATTCAAATTCTTGAATTGAATTCTTAAAGCAAGGACTTGGAGCCTCTTTCAAGAGAAAGCAGGTAAGACCATCTGGCCAGAAATTCCAACGATGATGATTTCGATATGAGGAGAAGAGAAAAGCTCATCCAGAGATAGAAGAGGCTCCTCCACCACAAAGCAGTCACGTCTTTCTCTGATCTTCATCCACTCTATGAGGAAAAGATTGTTTTGTACGGTGGCTTAAAACCTGCACTCTACTCCATCTTATTATCGAATTATCTTGGGAGTTTAAAATTATTCCATCTTCACCTTTGACCTTTTCACTCACAAGATAGAGAAACTGGACTTAGAGACATGTGAGAACTTCCCAGACAAATTCTATGACAATAACTTTGTTCAGATTGGGAAGAAGATTGTTGCTCTTGGCCGAAAGAAGATCTTTAACAATAATAAATTAAAGTTTTAAAATCCATGAAATCGATTTCTCTGAAGGCTTTTAAGCTAAAACCTTCTCTGAGGGTTATGAGAAACTTATCAGCAAATGAGAAAAAAAGATAGCAAGGGACAAAGTGACTTTCAGCAAGATGATTGAGAATGAACAAGTTTGATATTTTAAAAGAAGAGCACCATATAAAAATTAAGATTTTGATGATAATTTTGACACTTAAAATTCTTTGTTTAGCATGCATTTATTGCGAGAAATCTAACGAATACAAATTAAAATTTAAATTTGCAAATGTCAGTCTGGTTTCCCTTGTTATAAACTTTCCCCCCGAGCACATCATATATGAGCTTAGATTAAGGGAGTAATTCTGCAACTACTCCTAAATTTGGTTCACTATCTCAGAAATAGAGCTCCTTCTTTATTTCCAATCATAACCAATCTGGACTGAATGACGCTGCAAACTCAGAGAATGGGATATCTGGGGCGGGCAGTTTGAACAATGAACAGCTTTTGGAACTCAAAGAATAATCTCCTGATATCTACAAAACACTCATGAGTACTCTATCAAATCTGAGATTAGCAAAGAAAGCCACCTTCAAACACTAAAAGCGAGCTATCGTGGCTCAAATAAATGCACACTTTGAGAACCTAATAAGTATAAGTACTCATATGCATATATGCCTATATATAATAACGCAATAAGTATGATGCACTCGATCAAAAGTGGTGTTATTTAGGAGCTAAAGAAAAGCAAATAATTCCAGAATTATAAGGATGAGATGAGGCCAATTAACGACTTCTATAAAGCACTTGCTGATCAATTCGATATAGCGACAAGACAAATACTTAATCTAGAAATATAAACTCAAATAGAGAAGGCAACCGCCACTCCAGGAATACATGAAATTCAAATAAACACCCTTGAGCAGTAAGAAGCTACAAGTAATGCTAAGAGTCAAGAAAATTAGATTATAGAGATGATGAATAACATAAACTCCTAAGCTACTATTCTTGCTTATGAGAGGTCTATTCAAGATGGATTAAAGATAAAACTCCACTCAAATCAATAAGTTAAATATGGATGGTTTATTTCATTATATTTTATATAAGCTTCTTAAAGAGAATTTATGTAGCTTATTAAGAATAGTGTGAGAGTCTAGTTCCCTGTTGATTATCCAGACGAACAAATTCTAGAGCAATTGATCCACATCAAAGGTTAAAGCGTTAATCTGAGGAATACTTCTTCCTCTTCCACTCCTCTACAAGGAAGAATAGCATTGCTATCCACACCCTAGCCAACTTTAAAAGAAGCAACTTATCAGAATCTTGACTTCTAAACTTTGGCATTCAAGACCCTTACTAATTCATCTGAGCCTGCGAGGCCAAGCTTGCTAGGCAAGCGTAGGGATCAGAAATATTCCGATAAGAAATAAGCCGCTGGGGGTAGGACTTCTATCCTTCAAGAGATAGAGCAAAGAATCAACGACTAAATACTATCAGTTGAGAAATCAAAGCAACAGATAGATTTCAAAGGAAAACCTATCGATTATTCAAACATCCTTGATTCGAGAAACAAGACAGCTATAAGAACTATTATGGACAAAGATCGGAATAAGTATAGAGGAGAAATGTTATCGAGAAATAATCTTGTAGGGGAGGAGACATTGATAAGATAGGGCGAGGGTGAGATGATGTACTATGATGGCTCTTCATACAGAGGAGCATGGTAATAAAATAAGAAGCACGGGTATGGAGTCTATATTTCAATCGCTAAAGATAAGTATGAAGGAAATTTCTTCGATGATTAGAAATCAGGAAAGGGTAAAATAGTACTCTTGTTTCCATTTTAATGCATTTTAAAATGTCGTTCTATGATGGAAGAATTTATGAGGGTGAATGGAAATTTGATGTGCAACATGGATTCGGTGCGATGAATGATCCTGATGGTTATTTCTACGAAGGTGATTGGCATTTAGGACTGCCACACGGTTAAGGCTTCGCAATCTTCAAAGATGGTTCAAAATATAGTGGCGCATTTATTTAAGGTGAGAGGAATGGTTATGGAGTTTGCACTATGAAAGATGGAAGTGAATACGAGGGCGAATGGATGAAGGAATAGATGCATGGAAGGGGAGTTTTTAAGTATCAAGATGGAAGAATCTACATAGGAAGTTTTGAAAATGGAAAGAAGCATTCAAACATTTGATTAGTGATCGTATGTTTTATTGATTTGCATGGAAGAGGAGAGCTGGCAAAAGTGGATGGGACTATGATTGAAGGAGACTGGAATCATGATGCTCTTGTGAGAATAATCAGAGAGATAGTTAGCACCAAAGTTTGAGACACTTATTAATGTTTATCTGTGAATTAACTTAGCATTAATAAGTTATTTAGCTTAAAATTCCTCCATTATTTCTTTGATATTGAAAATCAGTATTTGCTAAAATATGTCTCATTGTTTTTACCAATTTGCTATTTGAGAGTGCTATCATTTTGAATGCATAATTTAGAAACGTTTAAGCAATAAATCGAATTTCTTGTCAATATCTTTTAAAATGGAAAGAAATATTAGAGAGCCATTGCTTAATGACTCTCTCATTAACATACTAAGCAATAATCAAAATGCGAGTGCGGTAGAGTACCAAAGTCCTCAGGACCTAGACATATAAGTGAATGCAAATAATGTAACTGCTACTTCTAATGAACATTATCGCATCTAACCTGCTAAGTTTATGATGGACACCTTCGACTCAAAGCTTGATGACTAGAAGCAGGAAGTGCAAACCATATTTAGGATTATCTAAAAGCAAACCCCCAAAGATCTACTTGACCGTCTTATTAAATCCAGAGATTTTATTGATGTCACCAAAATTTATGATAGGCAAGGTTACACTCCCCTTCATCTCGCTGCTTTTAAGGGTAGCTTCGAATTCTGCGAGACTCTCTGCAAGTTTATTCTCATGAGCGAGCAAGAAATTACTAGCTTTTAGAATCTAAAATAGTAATAATAAGAGGAGTAATCAGATACTAAACTCTAAATTGAAATAGTTACAAAAGAGCAGCAATCAGAAAACTAGACTTTGAAGAATCCTGCAAATTAAAGCGAAAGGCATCAAGTAGATTAAGGCGATGAAGAGTCAGGAGAAAATTATAAGTTAAACCTTTTTTTATGTGTATAGTTCAAGGAGAAATTTATTCTTAAAGCACGAAATAGGAGAGATTTGAGAAGCTGAAAAGTTGGGTTAACTCAGCTTCTAATGGACCGGAAGGCTTTACTCCGATGCATTTCGCAGCTTTTAATGGAAATGTAAAACTCTTGAAGTACCTCCTCAGCCTTGGAGCTAATCCAGCTGTTACCAACAATCAAGGTATAAACTTGATGCATGTCGCAGCTCAAGGTGATTAGCCCGCCTCTCTCTATTTTCTCAAGCAGCAAGGTTTAGATGTGGATTCGACTGACAAGAGATAATCCACCTCTCTTCACTGGGCGGCTTTCTCCGGTAGTGAGCTCTCTCTAAGCTTTTTAGTCGCTTGGACTTAGAATGTTAATGCCTAAGATTCTAAGGGCCTTACTCCTTTGCACCTCGCAGTAAAGTCAAGTGAAGAGTTCAGATCTACTAAGGCCATCAAGCAACTTTTAATAAAAGGAGCAGACAAGAATATAGAAGACAAGTACCATAAGACTCCACTCCATTTGGTGCATGAAATCTAGGAAGATGATGATAATAAGGATATACTACAAGAAATGAAATCATTGCTTATAAAATGCTCAATTACATATGTATTTGAATTAAATGTTTGCTAGTAAGTTTCAATACTTATTAAAGCGTATTAGATGAATCAGGGTGAAACATTAGCTGAAGCTTTAATGCTTAAGACAGCTATGAGGCAACAAAAGGCTTCTAGAAAGGCACTTTACGTATTCTTCTTGCTCATGGCGACAAGCTTTGGCCTAATTTTTACTTTCATCCTACCTACTGTTCCTAGTCATTCAAATTGGCTTAAGCAATCTACTATCACTCTCTTTGCCATAACTATGATTCTATGGCTTGTTGCTTGGCTTAAAGATCCTGGCTATCAGAACCCCAAAAATGGAAAAACAATTCCTAAAATAGACCTAGGTCAGCTTTTAGATAAAGTAGAACCCCATTGCCTTTGTCCGGAGTGCGAGGTCATAAAAAACCCTAGAAGTAGGCACTGCACCACTTGCGATAGATGTGTAGATAGGTTTGATCACCACTGCCCATGGATAAAAATTTAGCCTTCTCATTCATTTTTAAAGATAAATAACTGCGTTGGACGAAGGTAAGTTAGATTTGTATTTCTTTTGTGAAATAACTTATTCTTGTAGCAACTATGGTGTATTCATGCTTTTCATCCTGTTCTAGACGATATATTTACTTGATGTCATAGTATTTTTTTATTAAGATCTTTAACTTATGATACAAAGCGACCAAATTTTACCAATACTTTCGATAAGCTGTAATAATCAATCTACCTCTAAGATGTATTTTGTTTAGACTTCAAAAATGATGTCGAGCGTACGGGGTCACATGAGCTTGTATTCCACTCAGAATTATAATGATTGATAAATTTCTCAATTAATATGCATACTTTTTCAGAGATGGAGCAGAATTTTGAAAGAGCAACAGCTGTCATCGTTCTTATAAAATGGAATTTATTGTTCACTCTTTAAGTTAAATTGTTCTTAGTCTGGCTTTCCCTTACTCTTAAAATGAGAGTTGCACGTGATTTAGATCGGAGGGAAGAAGTAATATTTTAAATGAATGCAGACTGACTTTTCTAAGGAAGTTGCTGTCTCTCATTCACTTATCATTCAAGGGCGAATAGACTCTCACTGAGATCATTCGTTTCTTGGGGCTCCTCTGGGTGCTCCTCTGGGAGCACCTCCTCTGTAGTTTCCTCTGGGGGCGCCTCTTCCTTCTCTATCACCTCTATCACCTCTATTGCCTCTATATTCACCTCTGCCTCTTCTCTGGCCGCCCTCTTCTCTGTTTCCAGATCTGTTTCTGTATCTATCTCTGCCACCTTCATATTCCAATCTTTGAATCAAATGATAAAAATACTTTTTCTCTTGCAAGATCAATAAGCGCCCTCTTCTCTGGGACCAGAATAACCACCTCTGTAGTTATCTCTGGGAGCTCTATCTCTAGGAGGTCCTTGGGTTCTAGGTCTGGGGTTTTAGTATTCTCCAGTAATCTCACCATCACCTCTGTAGCCACCTCTGCCACCGCGGTTGCCTCCTCTGCCGCCTCTGAATCCACCTCTGAAGCCGCCTCTGAAGCCACCTCTGCCTCCTCTTCTTCTCTCACCGCTGTCAGCATTTCCATCTCTAGGAGGTCTGCCTTCACCGGGTTGTCTCTCCTCGAAAGCGACAACTTCGCTCTCAGGGATGGGCTCTTGATAGCCTGGGTGGTTCACATCAAGAGGTTCCTTGGTCAGTCTGATGACGACCATGGTGACTTGTCTCTCAAACTTGAGGTGGTCAAGTCCCTCTTCCTTGGGCTCATACTCATCGACTAGGGTGCTCACTTCAATTTCGGTTTGCTGGTGGATTCCCTTCACTCTGCGCTTGATAAGCTCGGCGAGGTTGACAGCGCTTTGCATAGCCTTGGCCATGCCCTTAATGACGATGGAATCCTGGCCCTCGACTTTGCCGGTGAGGAGGTCATTGGCGCGACGGAGGTAGCGGCCAATGCGGACATCGCCCCTGACTCTAATTTCGTTATCGGGCAGCTTGTCCTGGTCCCTCTTCACCTTGATGTATTTATTTGACATATTGCCTAAATCTTCTTCTTCGACTAATATAATATATACAATCTTACACTTTTCTCAAAAGATATAGTCTTACTATGAATGAAGAATGTCAGATTTTTAGAGTGGGATTTTTATAAGATTCTTTCCCTTTCTTTTTCCCCTTGTGGTAAGGATATAGTGGATGTGGTTTGCTTTATAAATGGGTTTAGTTACCTGTGCTTCATTCAGTTGGGAAACCTGTTCAAGGGAGAGACCACGTGTGAGCGATTCTCCAAGGGTGTAAGTGCAAGAAGGATGCTTCTCAGATAAAGTAGCGCAAGTTAAAAATGTTTCATACATTTGAGCAATCCAAAGTTTTCAATTATAAATAAATAAAATTGAAGTTATCAACTGCATTATGTAACTTAGAATTCAAAATACTCGGCTGTGTATTTGAGAGATGAAGACTATTCTGATAGTTACTTTACTAATGCCAGCCGAATGCTGTTTTGGACAAGAGTTAAGTCACAGCACGAAATGCTAGCAGAACTAGAGCAAACTTACTAGAAAGCTTGGAAATTATAACAGGATAACTAGGAAAATTTATATGATACCAGGCGTAGTGCAAGGCTTTCTACTTTTGAAAAGAGTCAGCCTATTTTACGATGAGTGGGCATATATTATGTTTCTTGAATTGTAGTCTTTTGATTTCATCAACTCTTAAAAATTCCAAAGAAGCAGTAAAAAAGGCAAACTTAGTATAAACAAGAATTATAATTCGATTTCTAGCAAAGTAAGGGATTCAATATCAAAATATTATAAAGTGGTAGCTACCATTTCATATCCAATTCACTTAATAATTTCATTACTTCCTTTATTTCTAACTCTCTCTCTTCTGAATTTACTTTCTCTTCTTTGCTTTTTAGACTTAAAATCAAAGTTACTTTTCTCTTATCCTAGTCTTCATCTCATCATATCTGTAAAAGCTTCTTATCCCTTGTTAGAATTGATAAATTGTAAGTTGTGGAAGCATAAGGAGAACCAACTTTTTATATGAGCAGTAGGCAGGTGATAGTATTAAAAGTGGAGATGATAGAGGGAGGCAGTTGTAATATTTGCAGGGTTTAACCCTAATATTAATTATATTATATTTATGAATTTACATAAATTTCTTCGGCTGTTTGACGCCTATGCCACCCCCGTCAACTTCACTTATAAGGGCAGCCTCACTTATCGCACGGCCTTCGGTGGCTGCACAACCTTTTCTCTTCTTATCAACATTATTGAAGTTTATATGACATAGAAGCTTGATGGGAATTCAAATTAAAATTAATTAGAAAGTTATGAGTGAGCAACAGCTACTAATGTCAGCAGCCTAGAATTTGGAGAGCTCTCAAAGTATGCCCTTGTTTGCGGGGTAGAACTTACTCAACTCTAATAGTCAGGCTCAGTACATACTCGCCTCACAGAAGTTCCTAAATCCGTAGACTTAGTCTCAAGTCACTCTCTAGTCTACCACCTCACAACTTCAAATCCTTCAGCAACATAACCCGTCTGCAAGTGTACTCCAAATTTAATATAGTTAATGAGTGAGTAAGCAATTTATCCAACAGCAAAATTAGTAGCCCTCAACGATTAGTGGACAGACACAGCAGAGGAACTTATATGTTAAGGAGGCAGCTTACAAGTAGAAGCAGTTAGTGGCATCCACAGAGTACTAGCACTAACTTAAGCGCTTAGAGGACATGCATCTCCATCTCAAGCAACTTCAAGCGCATAGGGAAAGGGACTGCAAATAGCTAATTGCTCAGGAGCAGAACATCAACTCACTCAGGACTACAATAAATGGCATGAAGAAGGACAAGGAAAATGCAGGCAGCAACGCTAACAAACCTCCTTAGAAAGTTGGAGAACAGAGGGAGAGGGCAACTCAGAACTCTTTTCAAGAACAATAAGGAGATAGTCAGGGAAAATGATCGTATCTCCCTCAAGCTCAACGATTTGGTGAAGGTCAACTTCGAGTAAGAAAACCAACTCATGTTCAAGTTTGACTCTCTAAATCAAGTACTCACTTCTCTTCTTCAGCTACAAGACCAGAATCATTCGGGAACTGCTGCGCAAGTAAGTCTAGCTATATCTTATGTTAAATTAACACCAATCTCATCTGCATTTATAGACTCTCGACCCCAAGGTGTGCTAAGTTCTGCTGAAATAGCTCTCTCTTTTCAAGACTCGCCTTTAAGACAAGGATTAGGAGCTAAGGACTTATGTGGAGCAGTCACTTTCAGAAAACTAGTGCTTAAAGGATGAAGTCACAGCCATGAAGCAAGAGTTGTCAGAGCTGAAGGATGAGTGCATAATCGATGAGATAAGAATCTATGAAATGAACAGAACTCTTGACAAAACTCAAATAGAAAGAGCTGTAACCAAAGACTGGGAAAGAGAAAAGGCGTTCGAAAGGGGAGGCGTCTAAGAAGTAGCAAAAGTTGAGGAAGACTATGACATCAAGAGAAGCAAGGAGAAGTCTGAGGATATCTTGGCAAGAATGAGATAGAAGATTGACAGAGCGGCTTCTCAATTCCAGTCTGAAAACTTCACTACAACTGTCATGTGATTTATAATATGTGCAATATTTAGAGCTTGATTTATTTCCTTGAACTATCTACTTACTTCATTGCTTGATTGTTTGAGGGAAGAACTATTTTACCATTTCTCTTGGTTGTCTTTTATTCGCAATCTTCGTGGCCAAACTCACCATGATAGGAAATGTAGACTATCTTTAAAATTAGAGTGTATGCATTCATACGAAGATATACTTAAATCAGTTGGTGCAGATAAACTAAGTGCCCTTGGTTAGGATGGGTTTATCAACTAATGATGTCCCCCAGCCAGGAAGAAAGTCTCGAGGTGTTAGCAAACCTGCGGACTCTTAAAGATATATTTTCTTGAATTTTATAGACATCAGCAAATACCTATCCAGTGCCTCTGAAAGTGGGATGACCATGGGTTTCAGAGTAGTAGACAGCGCTGGAAATGTCCTCAAGTCTACAAATTACTCATATGGCAAGTTTCAATTCATGTAATACACCAATCCAAGAAATTAAGACCACTTATTTTAGACATTAGAATTATCATTTGAATACCTACGATTGGAATACGAATAAACCTTCATGCTATTTTTAATTATGGCTATGTTTACATTCAAGTTTGCAAGAGTTGAAAGTACTAAATCCTTGGGTTTAGAGGTATGCTCACTCTCGAATTCACTCATCTAAAAAATGGACTCCGAGTATCTTCCCTCAGACCTCTCTACTTATCAGTGTCTCCCTCAAACAAGTTACTATGTGCAGGGAACTCCCCAAACTTAAACATACCAGAAGCTTTAGCTTCAGATGAAAGCCTGTAATTCTTTCATATAAAAGGGAGATATCTCTTAATTTCTAATTCTGCAACAGATACATGCTTACCAAATAATGGAGGAGTGAGCATCTAATTATTCACAGTCTCTTCCACCTATAATCAAGCTTTGGATTCAGACACCAACCTCCCTATACTTCAAGAGCTTCATACTTTTACCATACCGCTGGTACCCTCCACTATTCAATCAGGTTCAAAATGGGCATAGATTCGCTTGCGCCAGAAGGAGATAAACTATGAGCGCAACCTATTTGGATTTTTCAGGAATATCACTAATAACTATGCGTATCACGTTGAGAATTACTAACTCGCGGACACTTACTACAACTCTACTGACCAAGTCATAGTGAACATAGAGGTGTCTCTACATTCTTATGCTGAGGTGGCAAATGTTAATGGCTACTCTTTCTCTACATCTCTTGAGGAAATTGGTGGGTTAGGAGTGATGCTGTTCCTCTTTGGGATGATTTTTACTCGCCTGTTCTAATCGCAACTCATGTACGCTTCACTCCTTCACAAACTTTTCTATATTCAGTCCTTTGTTAAGCCTACCTACTCAGATCAAGCACAGACAGCCAAGGATGTCTTTAAAATTTGATTTTAAATTTCAAGATGCTCAGGACAAACAGAACGCTCAGAGTATGGGTCTGCTTGGAGGCAGTATAACTTAAGAGTAGCTATTTAATTTCCTCAATTCATTGCAATTGTTATAATCCTAATCTGGGAGGAACCACTAGCTAGATCGATAACTTCTAAACTTTATGTTAGAAAGATCTGCTTTAATTTCAGTCAAATCGATCTTGAGTTGAGTTTAGGATATGAGTGGAACTCTTGAAGCTGAAGAAGACAATGTGAACTCTAGTTAGTTTGAGTCTAACCCTACTCTCCAAGACGAGATGAGAGAAGAAAACAGCCAAAGAGCCCTCTTTATTCAATGAAGCAATTAAGCTAATCCATTTTAAAAGCTAAAGTTTTCATTCTTTGATTGAGAAAGGACTGGAGCGAAAGATGCTTCAAGGTCCTTAGTTCAAACATTCCAACTCTCTCTTCAAAGAAATATTCGAACTACTAAGAACCAGAGTGCGCTTCAGGACTAACAACAAGGCTTTTCTATCAAACTACTTTAATAGCTGCTGCCGCAATTTCCAAGAACTGGAGAAGCAAGTTATCCTCAAGAAGAGTGGAGTCCTCTCTTTCAGACGCAGCCAGCGTCCAAAGAGGAAGTGCTTCTGCTGTTGCAGACCAAAAGCACCTAAGGACAATAATAGCTTAGATACAGAGTAAGGCAGTTCGTGGAAGGTCAAATAGCAGATAGAAGCTGCAGAATAAGCTGAAAAGGAGAGGAAAAGCAAGTTCTTGGATATGAATGAGCAGTTTAATAGAGGAAAGGACTAGATCGTGAAGGAGCTAGATATCGTGAATATAGTCAGGCAACTCAGAAAGCTGGAACATATACAGAAGGTGCTTTTCTCTGTACCGTAGAGTATCCTCCTCAACTACTAGAAGAAGAGCTTAGTATTCTCCATATTTATGTCACTCTATACACTTTGCAGATTAATTTATGTGAAATAGACTAGGATACTGACAACTCAGATGACGACTTGATTCTATAAATGCCTTATTATGTATTTCGATTATTTAAATTCACTCATACTCTAGCAGATTCACTGAGAAATTCCTAAAGAGCAAGAAGCAGCAATAACTCTATCAAGCAGTTGAGTTCTTCAAAAACAAGCCTTATCTCTTGCCAAACGATAGCATTGTGAACTTCACATCTAACAATATAATGTCTCTTATTTATTTAGCAAGCTGTTGTTGGGAGTAATTTCCAACCACCCCTCAAAGCTAATAAAGAAGTTCAATGAAAAAAAGATTAAACGAGAGAGGGACGTAGAGGAAAGGAAGCTTGCTGAGAGAGATAGAAGCAGTGATGTACCGAGAAATGGGTTGCCCAGGCATGATACCAAGGAAGGCTCTATTATACTGAGAAATTTATTTTCCTTATAAATTTAAATAGCTTTTGTTATAAGACTGAAGAGTGCCTTGAAATAGGATAGCTTGAAGAAATCTGAGAATTAACTGCTCCCTCCAATCCCTGAAAAACTCTAAAAGGACAAAGCTGGTTCGCTCTCATCAACTAATCTAGTAACTAAAGGGTAGAATGGCCAAGCCTAGGATTCTACTCTAACAGCTGGAAAGCCAATGAGAGACAAGTATGCAACAGAGACCTCAGTTAAGTCTGGACATGAAAGGTCTAAAGGAGGAGATCTCTTGAAAAATAGAAGTAAACAGGCTCTTGAAGCCATTCAAGAAAACGAAGAGGACATTAGTCCCGACCCCAAGTAATATAAGAAGAAACGCAACTCACTTTCCATAATTTGATAATGAAATTAATTAATTGCAACTCTGGAGTAGATAAGACTAAGCCAGAGAAAGCCACAGACTCAAAGAGCAAGGGCAAGAAGAAAGCCAATAAGGAGGAGACTAAGGAAGCCGCTGCAGCTTAAGCTAATTAAGAATAGGAAGGTAAGGGACCTAAGAATTAGAAGACCAACGACTTCTCAAACAGTCTTGGAATCAAGCCTACTCTCACTCTTTGATTTTCCATTTTCATTTCACTGAGGAAGAGAACGGCGAATAGAAGAAAAAGAGCAAAGACAAGAAGCAAAAGACTGCAGAGGGGCCTGTAGACTTCGATGCCCTCGATAGTTCAAGACAACAGCAGCAGTAGTAGCAGCAAGTAGTGCAGAAGCAAAACACAAAGAACACGCCAGGTCAGACTGATTTCGAGTGGAAGTAAGATTATTGGGATAAAGGTAATCATACTTAAAATAGGTCTGCCGCTAACTCACCACTCACTTAGAAGAAAAAGGGCAACGATCTGCAGCCAGACAGTGACGAAGATGATAGTCACACTACTAGACCATTGAATGCAGGCAACCCTGATTCATCTAAAATAGTCGTGATTTAGTATGCTATGATGTATTTTGAAAATGGAGTAGTTGACCTAGAGAAAGAAGACATTGAGAAATGCAGCATAAGCTGCAGCCACAAACAAAGAGTTAAAAATAAGAGTTATAATTGGTATTCTGAATAACATTTCTAATAAAATTTAAGTGAGAGTTCCTGAAGCTGCTGAATGAAAAGAACAAGTAGTCAGCCTCTCAAATGTAGAATTCCAGATAAGATAGCCTTACCTTGGACGACGCATAAGGCCCTAATAGTCACAGGAATGAAGAAGCTAGTAAAAGACTAGCCTCAAAGGAGCTTATGGCTAAAAAGGTGAGTTTAAAGGAGGATTCGTTGAATTAGATGTTGGAGTAAGTGAATGATGATGACTTGGGGATCTCATTCGATCACAACACATCTCTCAATCATTTGAAGGCAGATGATGATATGAGTGGCAAGCACCACGAAAGAAAGAACACAAACTCAAGCCATTAGAGAAAGGTCCCCAACGATTGAGAGCTCACTCAAATAGGATGATGAAGTTTGGAGTTTAAGAAATCAATCACCATCATTGGTTAAGTTTAAGTCTTAAGAAATCAAGCATTCAATTAAATGGCTGTTAAATATTCTTAAAGTTATCTTAGATGAATTAACTAAAGTTTGCTCTTATAAGGTAAGGTTTGAAACGTTTGATAATTTATCTATAATCTAAAAATGCTCTTAGACTTGGTCATAATGAAGTATAAATAATCAAAAAGTTTTCAGACGGCTCCCTCACTATCATACTGCTCTTCCTCTTCGTCTTCTTCGTTTTAAGAATATTCAAAATTTTGATGCTGCTGTTAAAATTGTTCTTCATCTTCATACTGCTGCTGTTGCAGCTGATCATCTTCGTCTTATTGGTCATCTTGGTCTTCCTCGTAATCCTGCTCCTCATCCCCATCTTCTTGTTACTAATAGTCCATGCCCTCATATCCCCCATTCATTTGGAGTTATTGATGTTGAGCTAGAAGTTCAAGGAGCTGTTCCTAGTTTAACTACTGCAAATATTCCTCATCGAACTGCTGCAAGAACATTATCTACTCTTCATTCAACTAGAGCTAATCCTCGGTGCCATCATTTTCTTGATCTTCTTCTTCTTCTTAACCGTCGTCCATTTCGTTCTCCTAATCTTCATCGTACTGCTCTTACGCGTCCTCGTCTTCGTACCCCTCAATATTCTCTTCATTTTACTCTTCGTCGCTTTTATTTATAAATTCATCAAACTAATCATCAAAGTCCTCCATTTCATCTTCAAGCTCCTCATTTTAAATATCTAATTCTTACTCATCCGATTCTTCACTCTCCTCAGATTCAGGTTCCTCAAACTCCTCCATCTCTTGGGACTGCTCTTGCTCGCTTAAATTCGAATTGTTACTCTCCTCTAAGTCATCTAAATCGATGTCATTTATCTCTTGAAATTACTCTTGCAAGTCCTCCTCATCACTCTGATTATAAAATACATCTTCTTATTAGATCCTTCTAATGAGCTCTCTTGATTTTAATCGTACTGCTCTACTCATCCTCGTCTTCGTACCCCTCCATCCTGTTAACTTGATGTTCCTATTCCTAATTATCGTACTCTTCTTAGTCCATTTGCTACTCATATTCTTCCTAATCCTGCTCTTGATACTCTTGAGCCATCTCGTCCTCAGCATCAATTCCATCTCCCTCTAGCTGAGAGTACTGCTCATGAGTTTAGATCGTTTTATTCCTCATCCCCTTCTTCAATCTCGTCCATCTCTTAATAAAATCTCTTACTCCTATTGCTACTACTCCAAATACTCTTCGTCATCATCCTCTTAGTGCTAAGCATATTGCATCTACTCATCATCTTCTTGCTCTTGCAGTTCTTCATCTATGTTGTGCAACTACTGCTAATTCTAATAGTCTTGAGAATCCATTTCCCCATCCTCATCTCCATTTTCATCATCGTAGTATTCATGTTACTGCTACTACTATTGATAATCTTCAGATAATTACTCTTGTTCAAAGTCTTAATTCTGCTCGTTGTTTTCCTCTTCCTCCTCAGCTACTTAGGGAATTAGGCCCGATTCAGGAATAAAGAAAGATCTATAAAATACTTAATGTAAGTATTCAGCGGCTTCATTATGCCAGAGATCGGGGACATAAGCATACTATAGCATTTACTTCTTAGATGGTGAAATCTTTTACACTTTAACTGGAGAGGGGCTGCTTAAATTAGGGTGGCTTAAGATTAGCTGTGTTCTATTTACTCCAGGCCAGCTGATGTATGACTATATAAGAAACATAGTGATGAGGTAGTATAGTTAAGATAAAATTGAATATTGACTTTGCTAGTCCCAGATAGGTTAAATGCGAGACTGCACCGTCGGAGAAATTACTAAAATCTATTCTTGCTCACTCACTGTCAAATTTTAGGAGAGCGGTCGCTCAGTTATCTTGCTGTAGGTGAGTCAAGTGACTAATCTAGGCTGGTGAATAAATAGTAAGATATCTAAATATAATGATTAATAGTGCTGAAGGGCGGCTGTATTAAGGATGAGGCTACTGATCCACATGATCCTCCCTTACATGCTTAGTTTAGAACTACTTAAGAGCCTGTGGTCCCCTAACTCCTATTCATTCCTAAGGACTCATTAAATTACTGATTTCTCCTCTTAGTCGAAAGTAGAACTTCATTCAAGTCGCTGACCATCTGGCCTCCTCTGATTGTGCTGTTCTAACTGACAATTCTAGCCTCCATCCCTTTATGAAACACTGAGTTGTGGTATCTACTAATGCGGATGGGCATGAACTGAGCCTTCCTTCTTCTTCTTGCTACTTTAAGTGAGACCTTTCTCTAATTAGTGGTGAAGATTCTCCAAGTCCTTCCTCTCCTCATCTTCGTTCAAGTTTATTCGGCTTGCATCTTTAATTATATCTATGCTAATGTCATTCCCTCTCTGATCAAAGACTGGAGATATTCTACTTCTGTCTATTAACTTGCTTCTTTCCTATCTTTGAATATCCAGAATATCTTTCTATGGTCTTATTCCCTCCAGATGCTTGCGTGCTCTCGAGTTTTAGCCACTGGCTCGCTCATTTTGGTTTTGACTATGGTCATTTGCTTAAGACCCAGAGAGATTTTAGGGATTCATGGAGTTATCTATGTTAGGAGGTGCCAAGTATTGCTAAGTAATCGGTTACTTAGAATGAGAGGCCAAGTTTATCCGCAGTTACTCATTATGATCGCCATAGGCATTAAGGCTTCCTCCAAAGAGGACCCCATCCTACTTTTAATCTGACCTCCCTATCTAAAGCCTATTTGACTCTTGAAAATTTTGCAGAGGCCTCATCTAAAACTCTCTATTTGTGGTTGTTCTCAAACCTCCCTAGGCTTCATTCCTGTAATTGAGTAGTAAGTCGTTTCCTAATGGCAGAATTTGTTCCTATGGACTCAACATTCTCAACTCAGCCATTTTATAAGCATAAGCCAGTTGATCTTATTGATTTTAACTGGATATCTAGAATGATTGAGCTCCTATCTGCTGGTTGAGAGGCCCATTAGTTGAATTAGAGAGGGGCGGCTTGTACGCGGAGAAATTTTACTATGAGCTTGAGTTAAACGTGTGACCTCCAGTTCTGCTATTGACTGAGTTCATAAGGTTCAAGCCGTTGCTGGAATCATTTTTGAGGTGGTTGAATATATTGGCTTTCTTGGTGGAGATTCGCTTGCCTGATCTGTTGTTCTAGGAAGATGACTATTTGCCGGAGGATATTACAGTTCCATTGATCTAATTTTGTGCGGAGCTTGATGGGTTGTGGTTATGTAAGTTGAGAGAAGCTCCAAGCTGGGGAGATTACCGAGAAGCCTTATTTTAAATGTACTGTATTTTGTTTAGGTCAATTTTTGGAACAGTTACAAAAGAATTCTTGCCTCTGGTTGGAGAGGGGTTTTAAGCTTGCGATTTCTATTTAATATAGATCAAATATAAAGAAACTAATGCAAGAGAGAAATAAACTCTAATCAAATGCAAGAATGATGATTAAATTAATTATGGAGGTCAAAAATTTGTTCAATTTTAGTATTTTGGAGGGACCAAATATTATTTTGGAAAAATAAAGTTCTCTTATTGATAAATTTTAATCTCTCTCTCTCTCTAGAATTAAATTTACTGGATATTTTATGGAGAATCTTCTAGACTTAAGTTATCAGAAGGAGGAGTGCTGCTGTCTGAAATGAAGTCATCTTCATCCTCTCCATTCTGATTTTGGTTTATTTCATCTTCACCAGCCCTGCTTTGAGACTATGAGAGCACCTAGTTCAACACAATCATCTATCCCTATCGATAACTTTGAGAAGGACTTTAGATCCGCATCTCTTGATGATCTTAAGATACTTTAACTTTAGGATTTTGGAGCTGGTCTCTAAAATAGTTTACTTGCTAAGACATTTGAGTCGCTCGCTCCAGCTGCTGTGCCATTTATCGTGGAAAATTTCTTGATTAAGACTCTGAGTTATCTTGACCAGAGGCTATCCCATTTGTCATCATCATTATACTCTCCTTACTTTAAAGTGGGAAGTTTGTAGCACCAAACTTTGAAGAGGTGCTAGTACCCTCGCCATTGTGATCCAAGTGATCCCTCAACACTAAAATGCTGCCGCAACCTGTTACTCCACTCAGCTCATTAACTTTGTTAGTGAGTTAGCTGACTAGTCCATTTATTGATTGAATAGAGTTCAGAATTAACTCTATTGTCTATTCTTGCATCATCATCCCTGATTCGTAGTCTTTCACCCTTCCTAGGATTCCATCAGCAACTCCTTCCATCTTTGATTCCACTTCATTCCTTATAGCAAGCATAGGTCCGATAATTTCCTGCTCTTTCCTTCTGAAATCTCCACGCAACCTATCCATTTCCTAATCAACTTTGAGTCTAAGTTTTTCTAAACAGTCACATTTCAAGTCTGCAGGCTGTACTGATGAGAGCTGGGATGGGTTTTGGTAGGAAGAAGGGAGTCCTTAGAGGAAAGGCGAGTTCTACACTTGCAGAGGATTCATCTAAGCGTTTGAAGGACTTATTATTTACGAATAAGAGGGAAATTGGGAAGTGTTAAATCCTCCAAGGATATTAAAAGAACTTATTTTAAATAGTGAATATCGAGTTAGTTTCTGGGAGATCTGTTTACATTTCTAGATTGTCGATCTACAGTCTGCTAAAGAGATAAATCTTAGCCTGCTAGAGTTAAGCCATCAACTTGCAAACCTCTATTTGGATTATTCATTCTCTCAATAGCAGAAGCTAAATTATTTTGAGGGTTGGGCTGAGAAATCATCTATTTGAAGTAGTCAGGGTGAAAGGTTTATGGAGAGTTGAAGTTGTCATATTATAGAGGCTATTGGTAACAAGTAGAGTCTACGTTCTATACGTTCATCACTTTATAAGAATTATGTATAGAATTTGAAATTATAAATTAGTGATTCATCATCTTCTTATCTCTGTGAGGGAGGAGATTGGTGCCTGCTAATAAATTCAGACCACCTCCACTGATATTAGCATTGCTTAGACTACCTCCTAATGAATTAGCACTTGAATTCAGCGCCTACTGCTTGCTTGAATGCAAAATTATGCTTTAGACTTGAGGTTATTGCTGCATATAATTTTGGTGAAGCATGGATGAGTTTTAATTAGTGGGATGAAACTGCAGCTGCTACTCGTTTGGATCATCAGTTTTTATGAGCTGCTTAACGCTACTCGCAGATTGCAAATTCTAAATTTGCTGGTTCAAACCTAAGTTAACTTTAGACTTTTGCCCTTATTTAATCAACTGTTACTAAGGCATTTAGCCTATTGTAGTTCTGGTTTTGCTGTTGCTTTTTTAAGAAGGAGTTTTCTGCGCTTTCATACTGCTGCTAGAAAGATTAGAAAGAATTGTCATTGGAGCCACCCATAGCACTTTGATAGTTGTGCACCTAAGATTTAAAAATTAATTGAGTTCATAATTTCTTCAATAGGAGATTAAAGTAGCTTTGCTTCATATTACTTATAATTATTTTTCACTTGTAGGTTTGAAAAACTTACAGAGTTAATCTTTAAAGTGGACTTAGAATAATGTTATTGTTCTTGCTATTTGCGGCAGAGAGAAATTCATCGACATCCTCTGAATCCACGAAATCAAAGTTCTGAGATTTATTGCTCGCGTGATTCCTGGCTTTGTTGGTGCTTATAGCCATTTTTTTAAAGTGAAAATTACCAAATTATTTAAATAACGTCCCCCTTATCAGTTCTATTAATTCAAATTATTCCAAAGAGTCTATATATCGATCCAAAGATTATTAAATGAGTGATCTATTAAACTAATTTGGATAAGATTGATGTGACTAATCTAAACAGGCAGTTCCTATTCAGGTAAGACTCTATTTGTCATTAAACTTATAAAAGGAAGCACGACGTTGGCAAGTATAAGGCAGAAGTAGCAGCTGAATTTGTGATGCGTAGAGTGCCAGGCGTTAAGATCACAGCTCATAACCAGTTCATCTAGAAATTCGATGAGGATTTCTACAGACAGTTCATGCTCATTATTGCAGGGCTTGATAATATAGAGGCTCGCAGATGGATCAATTCAATGGTGCACTCTTTGGTAGAGTATGATGCACAAGGAAACCCTCTTCCTGAGTCACAGCGACCACTTATAGATGGAGGCACAGAGGGTTTCAAGGGCTAGGCTAGAGTAATCATTCCTTTCAAAACTGGCTGTTTCGAGTGCTCAATGGCCTCTATCCCACCTCAAACAGGTTTCCCTATGTGCACAATTAGAGAGACCCCTCGTCTCCCTGAGCACTGCATTCAATATGCATATGCCGTGCAATGGGACGAAGACCCAGAGAAGAAGGGCAAAGTAGTTGATAAGGACTCCCCAGTGGATATGATGTGGATCTACGAGAAAGCGCTTTAAAGAGCAGCTCTTTTTGGCATAGAAGGAGTAACTTATCAACTTACAATGGGAGTTGTCAAGAATATCATTCCAGCAATTGCCTCAACAAATGCTCTCGTATCTGCAGCTTGTGTCACAGAGGCAATTAAGTTGCTAAGTGGTTGCAATATACACATGAACAATTACATGATGTACATGGGCTAGACATCGGTCTACACTCACACCATGGAATATGGCAGAGAGGATGTAAGAATATTTCTGCTCGCTTCGAGATTAGTATACCGAATCCATATTATAGAGCTGTGTAGTATGTCATAAAACCTAGAAAAGCTTTGAGGTCAAGAAAAGTGAAACACTTCAGTAGTTCTTAGACAAGCTAAAGAGTGATTTAAGACTGCAAAATCCTAGCATCTACTCCTCACAGGGGATGCTCTACGTACCAAAGCCTCCTAATATCGAGGCTCAGCACAGATTTAAGTTGGCTAAGACCTTCGCGTAAGTTTTAATATCATGCTTTTCTGATATTGATCGGGTAAAAAACCTACTTTGATCGGTATAAAACATGAAAGACATGTGCTGACTTATATGTAGTGAATTGGTAGCAGAAGGACACTTGCCAAACAATCCTTATGAGGAGTATGACATAACAGATCCTGTTATTTCCTCGGCCATCCAAGCCAAAATCATCATCAGAGAAGATTTCGCTCCCATCGAATGACTATCTTCTCAATCCTTGATCGCGGATAAATTTAATGACAAAAAAGTATTGCATTATATGAATGATAAGGGGATCGATATAATTGTTGGAGAAAAGAGAACAATCTCTAAGCGACTCGATTAAGAAGCAGAGTGATAATTATGAATAGTTAAAGTGTGAGTGAGTGCTTGCGATAAATCATTAGTCGATATATTCTATAACAGTACAAACTGAAGAAAAGGAGGAGCAAGAATTTTCACAGAGAAGAACTTATCTTAAGAGAATGAAGAATGAGTGAATGAGTAATTATTGGAAGGGACTTTAATTTTCTTAAGAGACTTTAGAGAGATAATAAGGAGAGTAGTTTTTGATAATATTTTAAAAAATAACAACACATAGGGAAGCTTTTACACTCCCTACATATAGTCATTGTTTAGCTATAACTTTGATGCTGCGTATCAGAGCGGAGTGCGCTTGACAGCTGACATTCACCACGTTCATGCGGAGCTGTACTTGGTGACGGCCTTGGTGCCCTCGGAGACGGCGTGCTTGGCGAGTTCACCGGGGAGGAGGAGTCTCACGGCGGTTTGGACCTCTCTGGATGAGAGAGTGTGCTTCTTGTTGTATCTGACGAGCTTGGAGGCCTCGAGGGCGATCTTCTCGAAGATATCACCAATGAAGGAGCATCACAACCTATTATAGGAATATTAGTATTCTTATAGGAGTTCATGATGTGCATGGATCTCTTGGAGATTCCAGTCTCGGGGTGGACTTGCTTGAGGACTCTGTAGATGTAGACGGAGAAGGTTTCGGTTCTCTTCTTCTTTCCGTGGTGGGCGGCCTTGGCGGCGGCGGGTCTTCTCTTAGCGACCTTGGTGGCGGGGGTTCCCTTGGCGGATCCGGTAGTCTTCTTGGGGGCCATTTTATGATTAGTTTTGTTATTAAATTTAAACAATTAAAAATGAGCCCGCTTTTAAGTCAAACCGCCAAAGCTATATCTCAAAGCTTACCCCTGATTGGCAGATAAGAGTGAGATTGCGGATTCAACCCTCTCAGATATACTTCTTAAACGACATTTAAACTTGAATTTTAGACACTTAAAGCATTCCTCGATGTGCAAGCTATAAAGAGAGCGCGAGTAGGGAATGTAGAAAGGATTTAAGTAGTGGAAATAAATAGAGGATTCTTTTAGTCATAGGTGGGAGAGAAAGTAGATGTAGTGAAAATTTAAGATAAAAGAAGGGGAAATTCATAAATCGGGTGATTAGAAAGACCTCAACTCACAGAAGAGAGGGATTCTTTTTCACAAAACGAAGACTTTTTCATTCATCAACTTCCAATCTGGGCGTCTTGAGTTCATACTTGGCCACTATAGGGATAGTGATTTTCAACTCATTAAATTAGTCACTTATCCATATATTGAGATTGCGAAGAGTCCGATGAAAATGAATTGAATAATGTCGTTGAAGAGAGTATTTGTGTGGTCGGCGGTGCTGTAAGCGTCGTTCACCTAGTCACTGAGTACCGTAAGGGCCAGAATACAAGGCTCTGCAATCAAATGAGTAACTCCAACTGCAATTGCTGCACTTTGGGGATAACTAAACTCAGTCACCAACTCGTACACGAACATTTTGAGTGCACCAACGAAGAATCCTTGCATTCAATTACTCTCATATTTATTCACCTTGTGATATTTTGACTTATAAAATTGGGAAGGCGATATAGAAGAGTTGGTTAGAGGAGATTAGGAACGAAATCTCACAGAGCAAGGTAACTGTTAGGTTAGCTGCAATAAGTGAGATGAGGATAAGCTTGTACTTTTGAGTGAAGGCAAGAACGATTCCACAAACAAGCATGCCGCACATAATCAAATCTGGCTAGGCATGAGTCATAACCTTTTGTAAGGTTTCGTACTTCTCCATTTCAGTTGAGCTTGCATCATTTGCGTAGAGTGAATCAAAAGTGAAGTATCTAAAGTTGTAGGGAGAGCAGTAGCAATAAACCAGAGCGAAACCACTGATTACCAAGTAGATAATTAATAAGAGAGCTTAAGTTTGATACTAAATTTGCGATTAACTTAACTAGATAATAGTTTCCTTTTCCTCGACTAGTTCCTTCATTTGAGTTCTGAAGTTGAAGGGAGTACCTCTGGTTTACTGACTCTTGGCTGGGATGTGGTTGGGAGCGGCTCTGAAAGCAACAGTCATGACTAGGAAAATCACGAAGTTGAAGATATTAAAGGTTAAAACGTAATGAGTAGTGAATTGAAGATAGCTAAGGAAAGCCAGAATGCTCTAAGGTAATAAAGGAAGTTGGAATACTCGTCAGCAGGGTTAGCTGGGTCAGGCACATTCAATAAGTACCAAGTAGTGGTGCAGTTGCCCATAAAGCTAGCAACTAGGATGAGTGCTGTTGCGATGACGCGCTCTCTGTATCCAAACCAGAGTCCTGTGAATTTAGTAATGCCGTTGAACAAGTACACTTGAGCGCCGGAGTTAAGGAACTCACCCACGGTGGGTCCAACTAAGTTGGTTCCAAAGATGTCCGAGTTCAACGATCAATCAATCATTATCATTATATGGTAAGGAGCTATTGATCTTCCGAACCAGAGTGCAAAAGTTTGGAGAGCCATGGCGAATAAGAAAGTCCTGTAAAGACCCCACTCCTCAATCCATCGCACAGAGCTCATAAACAGTATGACATAGAAGAACGAGGAGATGTAGTAAAGATAAACTTATAAGTCTTTATACTCTCTTTATTAAGATAGTCAGGAGTTCCAATGTTGTCCAAATCGAATGCGTTTTCATTTAATCCAAAACAAGCCATGACTAGTCCTAACATGATCCATCTCAACTTCGTGGATCCTTCAGATAGGATGATAGAGCCAGAGGAGTATAAGTGGTTTGTAGCCATGAGCTTCTCCTGGTCCTCCTTGTTGACAGAGTAGAGCTGGTGGTTTGCCTTCATATCCATTTTATAATGAGGTCTTCCTTTAAGATATAATTATAATATTTGTCATTAAATATGGAATCATAGTGAATAAGTTCATTGTTCAAGCACTAAACTAAGAGAATGAAAATATTGATTGAATTAATACTGGCTTTTTACCAAATCATTAGATGTGAGTTATATTTATAGCTATTAGTAGAATATATATTAAATTTTTATCCCGCATAATTTTATGTATCAAGTGATATCTAGCAGTAATAAAATCTAGTATAGTAAAGAAGTGAGCGAGATTTGTAATTTTATTTGATAGCCAAGCACATTTATTAAACAAGGAATCATGCTTAATAAAGGATTTATCTTATCTCTCACTTGGAAAGCTATTTCAATCCTCAGTATCAAGTTATGAATTCATAACAGGGGGGAATAAATAAGACTAAGAGTTAAAGCGTTTGGTTGACAAAGAATTTATTGATAGAGGGTCAAAGTGAGTGGATGTTTTGCATGTAGGCTACCACCACTGAGATATCGTCTCTCATTATGTTATCCTCAAACTTTTGCAAACTGGCTTTCTTCCTGACCTCGTCCCATCCCTCAAGCGATAGCCTAAAATAAAATAAATACTCTATCAGTAGTAATTACTTCTTCTTAGTTCTGTTGATTTCATTGAAGAGATCCCATCTCTCTCTGGCTTCATTTGTCAGCATCCTAGCCATTTAACTTGGGTCCTCGGGATTTCTAGATTAACAATAAGAGTCTCGAAATATCAAAAGCAAATTACTTACTTAGAGATGAAGCCCACTGCTTCTGCGCTGCTGATGACGTCCCACACTCCATCAGAGCCAATCACCACGAACACATCGTTAACATCCACGTCCCACACTTCGATCTCTGGTTCATTACTGATTCCGATTTTGTGTCCGTGTAAGTCACCTAGAGTACGAGCCACAGCCAAACCTGGACCCTCATCGTCAGCCCAAATACGGTAAGGTCCCTGCGATTTCTCATCTCTGTCAATCTTTCCTCCGGCCTTGATAATTCTTTCCTTCTCGATGGGTCTGTTAGGCTTGTGATCCGACGACAACTCGAAGCTTATAAACTATATCTTCATTTTGAATGAAGGCACAAATCTCTGCTTTCTTAGCATGTTGGAGTGATCTTGAGGTGCAGAGCACAGCTCTTGAGTCCCCTATGTTTGCAGTATACAATCTCTGATCAATTTGAAGCACAGCGATGCAACAGGTTCCACTTTGCCAATAATCCTAAATGAACTCTTAATTGGCAATTGAGTCCATACCTAGTTCTTTTTGTACTTCTTTTGGCAGTTGTTGTACAAGTTAGAGAGGAATTTCTTGACCTGCTCTTTGTCCTTCATTTTCCTCAACTTCTTGGAATTTTTTCTTATCTGCTCATCACTGTAGTCTCTCGCTAGTAGCGATGCCTATAGATAATAGACGTTTATAAAATGAGGTGGAGACTTTTTAAAAGTAGTAGTTTAAGATGGAAGGTAGAAGTATAATGATGATGATTACTAACCTGTCTGCCAACGTTTCCATGTCCATCGAATACCGCAAAAAATTTGATATGGTCCTCGGGCAAATCAATAATTGTATGCCATTTAAAGCGAACAAATAAATTCTTGCTCTTTAAAATCCATTTCGATAAGAGTTCATGTAAAACCTGATGTGAATTTTATACAAGTGAAATAATAATACTTGAAATTCAAAGGAAATACCCTCATGAGTAGTGATAGAAATTCTTATATTAATTATGAAGACAATAATGTCAAACAAAGTATTATATAAAAATCAGCATACTAATTGTTATAGTAATAAAAACCACACTTTTTGTAAAGTCTAATCCTAATTAAATGCAAAAATCCAATCCAGCAACAAACAGTAAAAATATAACCAGCAGCAAAGCGAAGACAAATAACTCTAAGCCAGCCTAAACTTAGGCTAGAGTCTCATTAATTAACAGGGCATCAATTCAGAACAATAGAGCTAAGTCAATGGCACCAAGAGCAACTTTGAACGTTGCCGAGAAAAAGCCTGAAGATATTTATAAGAGTTACATTTTAAATAGACTTGAGGGTGGGGGATGAAATAGTGTCCAAACAGCAGAGACTTTTAGCACTGGGAAATTATTTAACTATATAAGTGCTTTTAATGAAATGTAAAAGCCTGTCAAGATAGATGTTTGAAGCACATCCTCACAAATGCTGAGAGTCTCTTTATGCCCAAACGAATTCATATCTTGCTTTAATTTCAAAAGAAGATACTATTTTATTTATCATGATAGAGGGGACTGGCTTTGTAGTCACAAAGAAAAGAATTAGACATACGATTTAGCAACAAAAATATTTTCCTATATCTAGAGCTTCATTTAGAATTCTAGATTTGTACTAGAAGCCTGGGGTAAAGAACTTAGTGACAGAGCAGAGAAACAAAATCTACATATTTGTTGTAGACCCAAGCATCAGTGAAGAATTCATGGAAAAGCTACAGAGTAAAATTAATGAGTTAAAGAAAAAAATTAAAGAGGTACTGTGGAGCGTTTTACACTGATATGAAGATAGAAATAAAGATTCCACCATCTTAGACTTTCTTAGAAGACTCAGGAGTAGCCAGCAGACAGAGATATTCTGGAGTCATGTAGTACAATCTTAAAACGATAATTGTCTTCTTTAACAAAAGACAGTTTAGATTAATGCAATACAGATTTTGAACAAAGCAGTTAAGTTCTTTAAAAATATAGCAAACCATTCTATGAATAAAGGATTATTAAAGTTAGTGCCTAAGGATGCATATTGCATGCTGACAGTCACGATGCAAGACATTTATCCTTATGATTCATGGAACTATGTGTTTGGCTGGGCTAATTACGTTTCTAGGATTGGAGTTTTCTCTTTCTGCCGCTACGACCCTTCATTTCCAGAGAATATACTACTCATTTTTATAAGTGTCCAATAATATAATATAGGGTATGATGAAGAGACAAAGGAAGAATTAGGCAGGAAATGAGCTTTTAGAGAACGCTTGCTATGTAATGGTACATGAGATTGGGCATATGTACGGTCTCACACATTGTACTTTCTACGAGTGCATAATGAATGGCTTTAACTCTTATACAGAGCAACGCCGCTTCAAGCGATATCTTTGCCCTGTATGTCTCAGGAAGCTTCAATCAAATATGGGTTTTGATGTTAAGAGACGCTTCCGAGAAATGGAAGCAATCTGCAATGAATTTCAATTCACTGAGATGGCAGAGTACTACAAACAAGCTCAAAAATATAGCTGAAGAAGTAGATTTTGTCTTATATAATTGAAAAGATATTTTAGTCAGATTTTTGTAACCATATACTTATTGAATTTCATAAATTTCTTTGAATTAATTCACTACTGCGCATCTTAAATCAATAATTGAGTAGGTGTCTTGGCATTCGAACTTTTTCTTTCCAGCTCCTGGCTCCGTATAGCCGAAGATAGTGCTTGAACTATTAAAAAGAGTTACTTCTTCTAATTTAATAATGGCTAATTTTGAAATACGATAACTAGTTTGTGTATGTGTAGAAATGAATTTGAAGCTTACGTGTTCTTTTTGAGTTCTTCAAGTTCCTCCTTTGCCTTCTCCTTGTTTTTATTTCTGCGCTTTTTCTTCTCTGGCTTCTTGCACAACCTTAGCAGAGGGGCACACATTCATTAAAAATGCAATCAATATAAAACTCATATACTTTAACTTCTTATTCTTGCTAACATTTTAACTTGTGAAATTAATTAACTTTCTAATTTCTTAAAATTCAATATAACAATTTACGAAAGCGAAAGTAATAAAGAGGGGCGATTTAATTTCTAGATTAATTTGCCAGAAAATGAAAGTCATTGTATAATATAAATTTCCCACAAAATCTAATAAGGCAAAAACTAAAAGATTCACCCGATTTAAGACCATTCAAAATAAAGATGAGCAAAGGAGGAAAGTTTTCGATGAATTTAGACGAGTAAGATGAGGAGGCGTTGCTACTACAGCAGATGGGGATCAGCTAAAATTTTTACTAGAAAGAAGGGCAAGTTAAATAGCAAGTCTTAATAGCAGATGAGAGTCAGAAACCACCTCTATCTAAAAGCTAGCTCAAGAAACTCAAAAGACAGCAAAGAGAATAAGAAGGGCTGATTCAAGAAGAAGAAGATGACAATGAGTAGGAGCAAAATTTTGGGGAAACTCAAGCATTTGGCAATTAATAAAATAGGGGGTATGCAAGTTCAAAATAAGAAAATTAACCTAGAAGTGATGCTCACCAAACTAGAAAAGGTCTCTCATTGTAACCTAAAGATGTCAGAAAAAGTGCAGAATAACAAGGAGAGGATGAAGAGATGCAGCAAGAAGAAATAAATAATGAAGAGGCCGAGGAAGATGATGTTGAAGATGAGGAAGATGAAGATCCTGAGTAAATGATAACAGAGCTAGTTCTTGGACTTAATTAAGACCCTTACGACTTCTAAAAATATCAACTCTTGATAGATCTATACAGGAAACAAGGACTATTGGACGAGCTGAGGGAAGCTAGAGAACGAGCGCATTAACTCTACTGCCTCCCAGATCAGATGTGGCTTGAGTGGATTGAGGATGAGCAAAGAGCTCTCACCCCAGGGGACAGTCCTTAAATTATCTTGTAACTATGCGAGACAGCTATGAAGGATTATAGGTACTCTAATTTATGGAATTGACTATATATGAGCTAATGTATATTTACTACAAAGTATGTAAGCGCTATTGTAAGCTCTTATTGCAACTATTTGAGCTGCAACAAGGAGGAGTGACACCTACTCAGATTAGAGAAGGTTTTGAGAAGGTTCTCTAAATCTATGGGCTAGATGTAAATAGGAGCGGGAAGTTTTGGGGTCCTTATCTTGAATTTGAGTTCAGTCAACTTGAAGAATTGAAAAAGATCAACCCCTCAGAGACTCAAATAAAAGAGCAGATCTCTCGCATTAGAAGTAAACTCAACAATATTTAGTTTTTCAAATATTCTTCTCTCCTCACTTAGATGTTTATTTTCAGAAGAAGAGTGATCTTCCCAACTGAGGATATGTTGATGACATGGACTGACTACGAGCAGTGGGAGTAAGATCAGTCTGAGTTACAACGGGTAAAAGAAAAGTACCTCCTAGCTCAATCTAGAATCAATGAAGTAGTCACTTTTGAAGAGAATTTCTAAAATAGCTATCAAGAACTCGAGAATAATAATGACATCGATTATTCTAAATTATAATCTTAATGTAAAGAAGAACTACCTTATTTTTAATTTAAGGAATAAATGCTTAGATTACTCGGAAAGGATTTGGATTCATTTGCTAAAGATAATTTCAACTATATAATGCTTTACTTCGAAAGAATTCTGAGTGAATACACTCTAAACACGCAACTTTGGACGCTCTTTCTTAACTATACAGATGAGAAATGCAAGACCAAATAGATGAAGTAGGATATTTATGAGAAGGCAGTTAAGAATTGCCCCTAGGAATAAGAGATGTGGTTGGGATATCTGAGAGAGCTGGAAAAGAATGAGCAGCCAGCGGAGAATATCATCAATCAACTGTTATTATTCTTTAATGATGAATCTTCATTTAATTTTGTATATATTAAATGCTGCTAACTAAGCACTTACAAATGGATCATTTGAGGCTTCTATTCAGTTCTAGTTTGAGATTTTCAAGTATCTTTGCGAGTACTAGGTACGTCAAATCCCACCCATTCTCTAAAATCTAAACTCAAAACAGAACCAAGGTTACTCCATTGAGAATGAGGATAGTGATTCCAGTCAAAAGGAAAATTAAAAATCCAAAGAGGAAAGTGATTCACAGCTACAATTGCCCCTACAAGTTTATCAAATGAGAGCGATGTACAAAGACTCTATTGATAATCTAAAGGAGTCAAATCAAGCCGAGAGTGATAAGTAGATTTTGCAGTTCTATACTGAGAAACTAGAAATGAGATGGGCTGAAGTGGAAACTTATAGAGTCAGAGATAAAAAATAAGTGCAGGAAATCATGGAGGCTTTTGTGAAAAGAAACGGCGCATAGCTCATGAGTACTAATAATTATAAAATTAATGTGTAGTTATGAGTTGGTCGAATTACATTAAGTTGATGAGATTTTTCCCCGACCATGAGAAGACTCTAAGAGGACTTTTCAAACGTGGACTTCAATTCATAAAAGACAACAGAGTTCTGTTTGCCGAATTGTGGCTAGAATGGGAGAAGCAGTTTTCCACTATTCAAAATGTAGACCATTGCATCAAATTTCTTAAGAAGTAAAATCTGTATCACTTAATTGGGAAGCCTCCAAGTCCTCAGCTGATTTCCAACCAGCAAAATTCTTAAGATTAAAGTCTGAAGGCTTTTGAAAGGGGAGAACAAAGAAATTAAAAAGAGAGAGGGACTGATAAAATTATGAGATAAGAGAAGACATCATAGCAGAGAGAAGAATATTAACAAATGTAGTTTGAAGCTAGATAGCAATAAGAGAAAAATCTTAATAAGAGATAGAGGCCTGATGCCAACAGTAATGAGGAAGAAAGAATGCAAAATAAGAGATAGAAGCAAGATAAAGACAGCAGTTTTGGAAAAGGCAAAGAGGAAAATAAATAGGACACTCCTAAGTTAACTTAAGAGGAATAGAAATTTTAGCTAAAAAAGAGTAAAAGGACACTCTATTTCAGCTCACTTAGTGACACTACTGAGGAAGAAGACATTTAAGATTTGTTTACAAGGGTGCTACCAGATATTTAATGAAGTTTTAAAAGAGTAAATGGAAAATATTTTAAATAATATTCAACTTCTGGACATAAGACTTATAAGGGATGAGTAAATGCAGAAAAAAGGGTTTGCTTATGTTGATGTTCCAACTTATGAGCAAGCCGAGAAGTCTCTGAAGCTGCATAAACACAACTTGAAAGGATCTATGATATAAGTGCACATCTATAAGCCACCTGAAGGGTAAGACTATCCGATTCATTTAATTTACTTATAGAGAGAACACTTAAAAAACAGTGTATGTAAACAATCTTCCATTTACCACGGATGAGAGAAAGCTTGAAGAACTTTTCTCAAATTTGCACTCATTTTATTGTCTAAATATATCAAAAGTTGGATCAGTAAAGGAAGTGAGATTGAAGAGAGAACAGTCTGGGAAGATAAGAGGCTTCGCCTATGTCGAATTCCATGAATTTGAATCTGTGAAGAAGGCAGTACATTGTCTTTCATTTTCTTAAACTCATTGCATTTTTTTAAAGTAGCTTAACTAGACAAGAGTAAGCTGGACTCAAGAACTATATCAGTGGAGCCCTGTAAGACAAAAGAGGAGGCTCAATCAAAGTACGGTTTTACTATTCACTTTAAGAACCTAGATTATGCTCTTAACTGATGAAACCTTGAGAAATCATTATTGAGAATCAGTGATATTTTTAATATTTTGAGGAAGTACTTTGAAGAGAAGTTTGGGGAAGTGAAAAGACTGAACTTAACCAAAGACGAAAAGGGAAGGTCGATGGGCTTCGGAAATGTGGAGTTTGTGGAGGAGGAAAGTTTCAAGAAGGCTTTAGCTTAGAAAGAGATAAGAGACTTAGGCAAGAGAATAATTATCCTTCAGCGATCTCTAAGGCAGATAACTGAGCCTAAGCAGTAGGATGATGGTGGAAGGGTAAAGAAGAGGGATGCCAAGTAAGAGAGAAAAACTCTGCTCTCTTCCATGATTGATGACATCAAGAATGATCAACAACAGCAACAACTATCATAAACTAATGCAAAGTCTTAACAATAAGAATCCTTTTCTATTGAACCTGCTGTGGATGTTAAAAGTGCTCAGCAAGAAAAAATCCCTTCAACTCTATAAGAAGATAAAACTACTTCGCAGCAGTAGAGCTAGAATAAAGTTGATGAAGCAAAAATAGAAGAGCTCAGTAATAATGACTTCAAGAAATTCTTATTAAGCAAAAAGAGATGAAGCTGCTAATGATTTGATAACTCGATGGAGTTTTTAAAAGTTTTAGTTTAGCAAGGATTTATTTAATTAGTTTTACAAGTTTACAATTCAGTAGGCTCGTGGATTAAATAATCTGCGACTTGGAGAAATATGGTTTTGAGGAATAGAAATAATATCGGCTTGTAAGAGAATAATTTATTAAAGTATTTAAATGAAGATTTTTAGCTGCTTTAGCAAACAAAAAACTCCCAACTAAACTGCTCAAAGAGGCCTAAATGCACCCATCCCCTAAACTCCAAATCTCATCCACAAAACTTTAAAAATTTTATGCGATTATATTTTGATCATGAAATTTTAACTGGATCGTCTCAGGTAAGAATAGAAGAAGATGAATTTAATTGAATAGTAGGTGACTCCTATTTCAGATAAGGAACCAGTAGAGGCGGAATAGAAATGCTACAAGTGCGGAGTCGCACTTTCAGATTCATAAAGCTAGTAGATGCCAAGCAATGCGCACAGCCCCAGGAATAATTAAAACGAGCCAAGAGAAAACCAAAATAATTTGGAGGACAGTAAAGTCACTGCATCTTAAAATGAATTGTTTTCGAAGGGAATTATTTTTTAGATCTTCAAAATAACTGAGGAAACTTAGGTCTTTTAAATCTGAAGACTCTTTTTCACTCAATAACATGTCTTAGAAACACAACCTGTGTCAGCAATTTAGATCCAAGCATAATGATATAGACTAATATTTGCTAAATTGTGAATGCCTGGACTCTTTGGGCATAATAAGCGGAGATAAAGATCAAGAGAAAATGTCCAGTCAACCTAGACGAGCATCAAGCAAGGTACCCTCCTCTGGAATTATGACTGCACAAGTCGGAGGAATCACTGGCATAAATTAGATGGACTAAAACAATCTCTCCTCCGCACTTCTCTATAACGATTAGACAACCATGGCAGCCACCAGAGGTGAGATGAGTTCAATGATGAAGCAATCTCCAAATGTGACTTATTACAAATACTCATTATAATCCACAAAATGTGCATTTTTGACTTAACACTAATAAAACAGCAGTGGATATCATCAAAATCAGGGAAGTGCTGGAGTTCACTTATTGAGCTCAGTTCAAGAGGAATTCAACCATATGGACATGGATAATTACGATACAAGCAAAGGTAGTATCAATTAGCAAATTAACACTTCTAAAATGAGGATAGGGAGTAACAACAACAGGAAATTGAACCAGAACAGATAGATGCTACAGTAGCAGTCACAAACACTCTGCAAAGTGTTCGAGTTTCACAGCGAGAATAGAAAGCCAGATAGGAGATTCAATATATAAGTAGAAAAAATAAGTCTTAATATATTTGAAGAATATAAATTGCAAGCATTGAGTCTAAATGAAAGAAGGCAATATGAATTCGACCTTTATAATGAATTGAATAAAACGAAGGAAGGGCAGCGCGATGAAGATTAATCTTTGCTGTTCTACGTTATTGAAGTAAAGTGGATGCAGGATTGGATTTAGTTCATAAAAAATGCAGGTCATCTCCCTCCAGAGATAGATAACTCTAATCTCAGATACTCAACTTTAAATTTATCTATTCTCAAGTAAGTAATTTGAGATAGTACATATACAATTGGCGTCAGATGAAATCAGATTACTCAGGTGTTGACAATGATATAGAGTTGAAGAAACATCAAGACTATTTCGAGGTTTCAAATGGCCTTTGGAAGATGTTCTTTGAGCACTATGGCTGCAAACCTGTCATAAAAATTAGGTACTTCTATAAGTAAAATGAGGGCATCCTGTCAAGCATATATCGCGATATGGCTTAGAGCAGGGGTTCAGGAATGGGAAACTCTGAAATCAAAGTTTTCTAGGAGTCAATATTGGAGGAGAGTAAATCCTCGGGCAATAATAAAAGGAGAGGAGACAATAGAGCAAATGAAGTAAATGATGCTAATGTTTAGAATACTGATAGCCTTGGCCCAAAAGATGGAGGGATATAGAACTAGGACGAAATTCAAGGTTAGAGAATAGCAGGCAAATACTATTCTTCTATAAGAAACGTAGAGCCAAAGTACAACTTCCAATGCCTTAAAATGACTCTCAGAGAAAGAATCGAATATGAGGAGACTGAATTTAGTAGACTTTAAAATTAAAACAGCTCTAATAAAAAGCAAGTCCATCTTTGTATTAAATGAATAATGTAATTCATATTTTATATCACTCCATCTAATTAGCTCTGACTGGATTAATTAGTGGATGAAATTCACCAGAAGCAATAAAAATTTCAATTTCAAGGCTCCAGGTCCAATAATAAATGACTTCTTAGAAAGAGAACTCGTATTTAATGATAATGCACAGAATTTGAAGAAAAACACGCACTATTATTTCTTGACCAAGGAGGTGTGGGATTTCTTGTTCAATATTTATGGTGGTGGGCCCGTTATTGTGCTAAATGGCCCAGATGATAGACTAAATTAAACCTACCTCTCAGAGGCAGGTTCAAATAAGTACGAACTATAGTCAGTTGCAAGCTCAAACCTCTCGAACCAACGCTCTGCTTACAATTTCAACAGCTAAGCCTAGTAGTTTGGCATGCAAGGCAGTAATCAATAGATGGCTAAGACCTATACAGTAGGAGATCATAAAAATCTGATAAATATCTCTGATGGTATAGTTGGCATCAGGAACATTAGCTACTACTGCTACTTGAATGCTTTCATGCAGTGTCTAATCCCTATTGATGAAATGAGAGATCATTACCTAACTCAGGTCTATGCGAGCTACAAAACAGTCACAACGAAAAGAGATGACTTCGCCTTCTCAAATGGCCTCTATCTATTCTATAAGAACGTATTTCGCGCGAGATAGCAAATTATCGAGATCAAGCATTTAAAAGATGCAGTTGCTAAAAAGTTCCAACCCATCATTTAATCATGTAACAAAATAGTAAGATAATTATCATGCAGCATGATAGTCATGAATTCATGGCCTTTTTGTTTGGCAGTTTGCAAGACGAGGAAACACCTGTTGAAGGAAGTCAGTTTGACGGCAGTTAGAGTGATAAGACTCTAAGTCAAGTTTTAGAAGAATACTACAGAGCTCATCCTTCTATCAGTGAAATATTTTTGACATCTTCTGTATACTAAGGCACATGTATTGCATTCTGTAATTTAATTTTACAAATGAAAGGGGATTTGAAAATTAAGGCAAGCTGGCCTCCTAAGTTAAAGTGAGCCTGATGTAAATAGGTTTCCTAAAATTTTATAAGCAACTCTGACTTAAACTTTAATAAATCTCGCCGTCCGAAAATCTCTTTTGGACTATCTTTTATTATTCCTATAATGATATTAACATCTTATACTCCATGAACGCCAATTGGAAAGACTGGAAGAGTCCTACAGACTTCAAGGAGGAGAGAAATGAGAAGACTAGATACGTCTTTTTGCATAATATGAGCAATAATATTTTACAATATAAGGTCTGTGTTACAAACAATATTATTTAAAAGAATTATTACTGTAAAAGCTTAAATCACGCCAGAGCAGCGAACCAAGGAAGAGTTTAAAACAACCTTACGAAAAATATCATCTCGAATGCTACTTATAATATTACATCATAGTTTGGTTACTCATAGGTGGTATTATTCAAATTCACTATAGGCTTATAATAATCTTAATTTCGAATATAGAGTACTTCGTGGTAAATCAAAGTAAATAAAATTAAGCCTATCTTTTGCGTTAATTGAAAAGGTATACCTCTTTTATTGGGATCGCAAAGCAACAAAATAAGAAGTCTTTCAGTCATTTTTCAATAAGCTAAGTTTTGGTAATCTTTTCTGTCCTCTACGCGTTTGTAGAACAAAAGATATGCCTCCTAGCTGAGTGCTTCTTTTTCGGAGACGTGGAAGTATTGATCATCGTTGAAAAGATACCACTCTCCGTCCATTCGCTTCGAAAAAGCAACATAATGGCCCATCGCTAAGTTTCCTGTGTGCACTGTTAAACTAACCAGCTCATATAAATCTTGACCTTATGCGATACGTAAATTAACAGTTATTAATTTTGAGAACGCTAATCTTGTCTGTAGCTCTTGGTCTTAGCGGCTTAACTTCCAGTTTAGAACCTACAAAGATATTTAGCTAAAGAAGTGTTGTATCTTACTAGTTGAGGTCAATCTGGAGTGGATATCTGCACTTGCCCTCAAGTTTCTTCATTTTGGGATATGCTTGAAAAGCGTTTGAAATGGAAAATGAGCACTTTGGGAAGGAAACTGAGCTCGTGCTTGATCTTAGCCTTGGAAACCTGTTTGCAGTTGTCGCACTTGTAGCTGTCTGAGTTATCTAGCATGTCCTCATTCAGAAACATCTCTATCGACTTCTCAAGTGTAGACATGAACTAGATACTCAAAGCCATATAGGGGTTGTAAGTTTTAGAGTCATAATTACACAGCCCACATGTCACAATTGTCCTTTGCATACCTAATTGAATTAATTACAATGTTGAAAATTGGAAGTAAATATGGCTGATGGGAATTCCCATCATTGAAACTTACCTGTAAATATCTTGTAAAATCGATATAAAATTGAAAAAAATAATCAACTTATTAAAATATCTTGTCGATGATAGAAGGATTAGGACAGATAAAATTGCTATAGATAGCTGGAGGAGCGTGCGTAAGGAGTAAAGATTTGATAAATTAATCGTACAGCTCATCATAGTTTCATATTAAATATATACTTAAATAGGGTCAAAATTACTTCTACTATTATAAAACCAGTCTTCTTCCTCTTGAGAAAAATTGCAGGTGTTGGATTAAGTCTTATATTTTATATGGTCAAAACAAATCATATTATATCTAATATGGAACCAGCTCCGCTGACCTTAGGACGGGCTGTGAATCCTCTAGTGTTATTAAATTAAATTCCTTTCTGTTTGTTCAGAGTATAAAGAATTTAAAATAATTTAATTATTGAGAGTGCTCTCATCAAGCAAAATATCTCATCTAAGTTGTCTCCGAGAGTAGCTTGAGCACAAGACAAATCCTCAGATTGAGACAGGAGCTAAATATTTTGGTCAGTCCCCTTGGGAAGGTCCAACATTTAACTCTGAAAATCTTTTAATTCATGAAGTACCAATAATTATAATCTATAAATCTTAGAACTAGAGGGATTTAAGTTGGCCCTTGTAGATCTTATCCATTTTCTGTTTCTTTTGATACTGACTCTCGCTTTCCTCATAGAAGTTGAGGTCTATGATAGAGTTTTAAAACTCAAGCAGGATTTGTTCGCACTCCTCTTAGAACTATAGCATTTCAACCAAACCCTAGAATTTGTTCAGTTGGTTTGATGAGATGGGAGCTTTTTGATAATCGCTCTCTTTAGTAGACATAAAGTTATTAGAATAAGAGAAGGAATAAATAAATTGGCTTACTTATGAATCTATAGTTTATCTTGGCTATCCTTATGGAAGGGTGGGGTGGCGCAGTCGCAATCTTCGCCACTTATCTTCCTGAGTTCATTTGGTTAAATCCCCTTGACACAGAAGGCAGTTCTTCCTTCGGTTGTTTCCTTTCTGTCGGATGAATAGATATCATATTCAAATTCACCCCTCCCCTCTGTAATAACATTGAATTTTGTGCAGTAGAGGACTGAATGATTATGAAGTTTATTTTTAGCTGGCTTATCCAACAGAGTTAATGATTGCGCAGATGCCAGAAGCATGAGATCATCACTCAACTTCCTCAGAGCTGAATAGGTGGGCTCGGTTTTTGACGCCTCCCTTTGCGCTAAAGCAATTGAGTGAATATAAAAATAAAGTAACACTTATATACAAAGTTTTCTAATTGAGTCCTTGGATTCAAGCAATTCCAAAAGGAAGGTTATAAGTCTTAAGGTTACGCTCTTCATTTTAAAGTTGGGAGATTTTGTCGAAGTAGGCTTGTAATTTTTTCTGTCTTGTTTCATAGCAAAGCTTGATCATTGGTGTGAGGGAGGTGGGGAAAGATGGCAACTTAAGTGAAGAAAAGGCTTGCTTCAAACTCTGATGGAAAGTCTTGAGCTCACTGAATCTAGCATTCATGGCAAAGTCGATCGATTTATCTT
Source organism: Tetmemena sp. SeJ-2015 (assembly GCA_027382625.1). Classification (NCBI taxonomy): domain Eukaryota; phylum Ciliophora; class Spirotrichea; order Sporadotrichida; family Oxytrichidae; genus Tetmemena; species Tetmemena sp. SeJ-2015. The sequence continues at coordinate 124,881 of JAJKFJ010021464.1, forward strand.
TCGAAGATACTGTAAATGAGTAGTAAGTCGCTTATTCAATTATTTCATACAAGTTACAGTATTTAATTAAGAATGTTCAAGATGTTGATAGCCAGTGAAGGTTAGGGAAAGCTGTTCTTAGGGAATCTAATTAGAAATCTGCTTTGACATTAAACTTAAATTTTATAATTTACACGACATTCAAATCTTCCAAAATCTTTTTACCTCATAAAAAGTAACTTATAAGAAGAGAAGTTAAGAAAATTAATTCCTTCTAGATTTGCACTCGCCACAGCATTTTTGCCTGTTGCAATTTTTAAGTATTTTGTATATCAACGCCTCTTTTTCTTTCCTTGGGCTGCCTCTGCCTTAGCAATATCCTCTAGAGCAATTTTATAAATTTAACAACATACCTCTAAGATGAATGTAAACGTGGATAAATTAATAAGTTGCAAGTAAAGAGGTTTTAAAATTAATAGGTGGAGATCGTCAGTGAGCTCCTCAGAGATCATTCCCTCTATATTCAACAGCACTCCATTCTCAAAGCGCACTTCTTGAGCTAAGCCGGTGTCCATCGCGAAGTAAGGGTCATACCGATGAATGGCCACATCACCTAGCCACTTAATTCTCTAGCTCCCTGCTCCGCAATGAACCACATACATCTAGTCTCTCAAGTGAACCTAAGAAAATGTTAGCGATCCAATTTAAGCTATACGTTTATTTTCATAGTTAATTGAAACTGTTTTTATAAAATTATAGAAATTAAAGTTAATTCCCATTAAGAAATCATTGAACTAGTGTTAAACTTATATCTAAGTTAATTTATGGATAATCATTTCAAGCTTTTTATAGTCTGAGGCTGAGATGGGAGGTGCCTTTGTTCCTGGAGGGAAGAAACTAAATCCTAAGTTGCTCTCTGGTCTCCTTCTTTAAAGCATGTTATGAAGTAGAAGCATCCCCTTTGAGATTTAGTCTTTTTCCTATTCCATACTTAACTTCCTCTAAGCCTTGTTGCAGACTTTGACTTGTCACTAATCCTCCAAGCTCTCCATTTGCATCGTCTTGAGGCATTCCGTATTTCAACCTTCTTCCCCTTGATTCAGATCAAAGTTATTCTTAGGAGGATTCAAAACTGCAACCTCTTCAAGAATCTGCTTCCTCTTTTCTTTTAGAGCACGTTTCTTCTTATCCAGATATTCCTATGGTAGCAAAAAGAAGAGGACAGTATCGCCTATTTAGAGCAGAGATTTATGACTGAGTAAGCGAGTTAAACCTTTCAAAAGTGGGGCTCTGTCTACTAGAATTACATTCTTGCTCAAGTTCTCAATGTAGAAGTTACTATAGTACTTATTTAAAATAATTAAGGTAAACTTACTCTGTTTTCTCGTTGTAATGAATTCTAACTGCCTTTCGAGAGACCTTGGGATCTGTAGAGACCTGTATAACTCCGTCATCTAATTATTGATCTTGTTAGTTCTATCCTTAAGCATCTGATAGATCTTAAGTTTCAACCTTCAGCCTTGCTACTCTCCTTCCGAGTATGACCTCCTTTTATCTAATCTCATAGTCTTCATGATAGCCCCTTAGCAAAGCATAGGCGTTAGTCTGGAGAATGTACTGCAATTTGGCTTTAGCAGAATCTTTGGCTGCCTTCTTAGATAACTCCTCCTATTCCTCTTCGTCCTCAGACTTTTCTCTTTCCCCTATTTCCTCCTCCTCATTCCTATCCACTTCTATATTCTAAACATCTCCCTCTTTCTCATCTTGCTCAAAATCTACTTCAAAAGTCTTTGAGCGCTTTCTCTTTTTCCCTACCGAGTTAGTCGACTACTGCTATACATTAGACTTAGAGTTATCATTAACTTCATCCAAAAATTGCACATTATCCTCATTATCACTATCTAGGTCTATAATCCCCTTTTCATTGACATCTATCTCCTCCTTCTGATTCTTTCTCCTTGCCTTGGAACTAAGAGCCACATCTCCCTTTGGCTTTGGATCTTTTTTGCTACTTTACTTTGAAGCCATCTTATTAGCGCTTACTATTACTGAAGAGTTAAAGTGTGACTGGTCGGTGTTAGAGTTTTCTGGGATATCAAGTATGGTATATTAGTTATTGTTAGTACTTGTTGCGTTTAAATTTTAACCTTAGTAAGATGCCGATGAGTTGAATGCTGACTCCATATTGTGCGCGCCTCTGTTTATCTAATTCTATGCTGCAAGATTAATTAAATATTCAACTTTCTTAGTAATTTATAATCTTAGTGTTAAAATTGACTATTACTGATTGGATTCAAATGAGTTCCTGAATAAGTAAAAATTTTATTTTATATTATTGTTTGAGGTCAATTTTAGAGTATTTAATTTGTAATAAATGTGCTTAATTTATAATGGAAAAGTTATAAGCAGAAGAAAATTTGAGCTCACTATTAATCGGAAAAGAAAGCCTTACAAAAGAAACAGAACAAAACTAAACTACTTAGATTGATACCGTGACTTTGGGAAAAAGAAAATAGCCAGAAGAGTCTGCAGATTTGCAATAGCTCGAAGTATTCTTTATTATCGTTTATATTTTTTCATTTATTTGAAGAGAATCTTATTAACACTCATAAATAAAACAAATAGGAAGAGAGTAGCTCAATAAGCGAAGTAATTTAAAAAGAAATTATTCACAAAGAGGAAGAGGAAGAAAAAAAGAGCTATTAGTAACAATCTTAGTCTTCTCATACTACAAAAATGGGTTCTAAAGTTTTCAAAACTAAGCCTGTGGTGTCAAACTTAACTTCAAAGCCATCTCCTTATTACTTTAAGAATGGACTGAGAATGGTGCATCCTTACTCCAATGAATTTGTGGCTTACTGTAAGGAGCGATGGAGAGGCCTGACTCTATATGAAGTCTATTGCAAAGAGTTCATCGCATGCACACCTGAGTATTATGCACAAGCCATAGAGGAAGGAAGAATTACAGTTAATGGAAAATAGTCAAGCAAGGATTACTTACTCAAAGAAAATGATAGACTGGTGCATACAGTTGTGAGATCTGAAGTTCCAGTGATTGAGCAAAAAGTTGAAGTTATATTTGAGAACGATGAATATGTGGTAGTTGATAAACCTCCTTCGATGCCTGTGCATGAGGGTGGTTAATATAGATATAATACAGTGGCTGGCATCCTAGAACATGAAAATGGCTATAAAGGACTCAAGACTGTTCACAGATTAGACAAATAGACTTCTGGAATACTCATTTATGCTAAGACTGCTAAAGCCTCCACAAGGTTTAGAGATGCTCTTGATGGAGAGGATGTGTGGAAGGTGTATGTCGCAAGGGTAATGGGGAATTTCCAGAATGCATTTGAAGATTAAGAGTCTGAAGTTACAGTTAAGAAGCCTGTCTATCCAGTGAGCTTAAAAGAGTCTATATATGACTGCATCGACTAGAATAATTTAGGATACCTGACAGCAGCTGAGAGAAAGGATGCTAAAGATGCAGAGACATCTTTTAAATTAGACTTCTATGATGAGAGGAGTAATACCTCAGTCATAAAGTGCTATCCTAAAACTGGTAGAACTCATCAAATTAGAGTCCATCTCAAGTCACTTGGCTTCCCAATTGCAAATGATAAAGCCTATGGAGGAATCTTTCTCAATAACGGAGATGCAAGCTAATACAAAGAGGAAGATTTCGAAGGTGTTTATTAAAACGACAAGTACACAGGGAAGGATAAGATGTTTCTAATTCTGTGGCTGCATGCTTTTGAGTACAAATACTAGGAATACTTGCATGTCAAAACTCCACCTCCCAAATGGGCTTAGAAGGATTTCATAATCAAAGATCTTTGAGAAAGAAATGTAGATTCAAGTTAAAATCACTTAATTTTCTATCTTGACTTTCCTCATTTAATTAGTCGACTCTATGTTTTAAATATTTAAATATAAATTAGTCCCTGAATCCTCCCTACTTAAGCCTCTCTCACTTTAAACTATAACAATTCATTCTTAACAAGAACCAAACTTTACTTTAAGTATCGAACTAAACAGAACAAACAGATGGCAGGCAAGGGAAAGACCGAAAACTCCTCAACTTCAAAGGGTGGCAAGGACATTGAAAAGAAGAAGACTGCCCCCTCTTCAGCCAAGGGTGACGACTCAGAGACCGTGAGAAAGGGAGGTGCTAAGAAGCAGCCTAAGAGAGCAGAAACCTACTCAGTCTACATTTACAGAGTGCTCAAGTAGGTGCATCCTGAGACTGGTATCTCCAAGAGATCGATGAGCATCATGAACTCCTTCATCAACGACATCTTTGAGAAGATCTCTCTAGAGGCAGCTAAGCTCGTCAGATACAACAAGAAGCAGACACTCTCCTCTAGAGAGGTGCAGACCGCAGTCAGACTCCTCTTACCTGGTGAGCTCGCCAAGCACGCAGTCTCAGAAGGAACCAAGGCAGTCACTAAGTATACAAGTGTCTGAGTCACTCAGACGTCTATGATCCTCACCACTATAGCGAGCACTTTAATTTCTAACTATTAAAAAAATACTTCGCAATTTTAAGATGTTTATGAGTTCATAATTTGAAAGCTCTATTAGAGTTTGGTTTTTATTAAAATTAAATTACAATGCATAAGGTGCACCCCACTCTTTAGTCTTACTCCTTATATTCTTTATCTGTTAATTATCCTAGGTTATCATCTTGGATTTGAGTTTGCTCTCTTCATGAGACTGTCCATTTCCTAATGAAGCCATTTTCTCCGACTACAAAGAAATGAGAGCCAGAATCGTCAGTTGAGAAGATTTGGATTGCCCTCTAGCGTTTATTTTTGTCGTCGAGGTAAGCTCCGAACTGAGACACAATAGTAGCGTTTGAAGGATCGATTTTGATCACGTTAACAAAGCCATTTGTGTCAGTGCCCAAGATGAAATTCTCGTTTTTAGATTGCACAGAGAGCACGAGCAAACTGGTGATGAGAGCTGGATTAGTGATCTAGATCTCAGGAACAATAAAAGTTAAAAGTAAGAGTTAAAATATATAGTATGTCTTAATAAACAAAGAGCTCGTAGCCCTTAGAGATTGATCTGATCTGGATATGGCCTGCTCTGTCGCCTGAGATTAAGAAGTCGTGATGCTTTTTAAGAGTGGTGATAGAGCCTTGAGTATGAGCAGGGATGTAAGCTATGCTGTTCGTGCTCAGAGTCCATCCCGCAATATTTCCATTATCAAGTCCAATCACCAAGAAGTCTGGGCTCACACTTGCCATTGATAGTGCTGGTGCTATCAAGTCAGATTGATGGAAGAGTGTCACATTTTTGTTATCAGGTGTCGGTGACCATGCTTTTATCGTCTTATCCAGAGAGCATGTGAAGAAGATGTGCTGCCCGTTGTAATTAGTGTACTCGATATCAGTTATCTGATCTGAGTGAGCATTTTCTTGCAGGATTTAACTATCTTTGAGCATGATGCAGAGCCCATAAGTTTTACCACCCTAGCCGAAGGCTGCTTGAGTAGGTGGCATTTCCAGACCGATGAAAAATGTACTTTCAAATGCCTCAAAAGTTCTCACGCAAGTTGGCTTTCCAGGAAGCTTCAGAGGGCCCATGATTTCTGTGGATTAAATGCTAAGTAGGAAAGCATGCTCATCCTCAGTGAGTCCAATCAACATCTGTCTATTGTTCACAGTTGCTGCTGATTGAAGCGGTCTCCCACTCGTTAAATTAGTTTCGGAGTTCAGCGTGAAATTAATTACACTCACTCAAATGCATTTATCATAGAGTATTATTGAATATGAAAGTGACTGCGCTACCTGATAAAAAGTGAGGGAAGGTGCATTTGACTTTAATGCAACTTCCAGCTGCAAAGTTGTTGCAGACTTTCTTTATGCTAACCACATGAGAGGAAGAAGGGTTTTGCTGATCTCCACCGTAGGGAACCTTTATTTCTTCATCACCCATTTATCCAGGGTGCTAGAATGAGCAAGTGTTTCTAAACTTGCAAGTAGCACCGAATTTACAAGGCCTTCCTCCTTGATTACCGCCTCCTCCTCCGCCAGACTTGTTACCTCCGCCGAAGTAGGGCATCTTAGGACCTCCACCGCCACCGCCAGTGCCTCCTTAGGGTTGATGGGCTGTGCCTCCCATCCACTAGGCTCCTCCAAAATTATTGCTTCCTCCCTTCTATCCGAAGCTCTAGCAATTATTTCCTTAGTGACCTCCGCTTCCTGGTTGCTGCTGATATTTCTGCACATTCTTTGGATGATGGAAATTGCACTAGTCTGCCTTTTTGCACCCTTGAGGTCCAACGAAGAAAGTGCATACTGGTTTCTTAGGCCTTCCATCCTTTCCGAACTTCTTATGGCCACCGCCACCTCCTCCTCCGAAATATCTTATATATAATGAAATATCTAGAATATTTATGCTGTGAAATGTCCTCCTTGTCCTCCATTTTGCGGCTATTGGAAATTTTAGTGATGTTGCTAGTAGCCTCCGCCTCCTCCTGTGGGGTAGTGCTATGGTTCCATTATAAAGTATTTGTTTAAATAATATTTTATTATGTAATTAATCTATTGGAAGCAAACATATGGGATAAGCATTTATCTCTACAATAAAATATATCTATTTATAATTCCAATAACTTTATGTTTAATACATGTTTGTGTATTTACTTATCCAAATCTATGACATGAATATCTCTGATGCCTGAGAGAGCGAGGTCCTTCAAAAGTTCACAACCCAGGCCTCCTGCGCCAATCACTAACACCTTTGCATTCTCAGCTAGCATCTCACCCAACTACATGTTTACAAATTAATAAGTATCAACTAGAAAGGGAAAGCACGTTGCCTCGTAAGGGTAAGTTATTTAATGCAGTATGAATGAATCATCATTTGGAGTGAAAAGATATAAAGAGTTGAAGATATCGCTCAAGACACGTCCATTCCTCATACTATCATAAGGAAGGCTTGCTGATTAGTTAATGCTAGTCTTGTGGATCTTACCTCTTCATCAGGAGAGAAGATCTCAGGGGCGAACTTGCTCTCAGTTGACAGCAATCTCTACACATCTCTCAAAT